>LS057652.1:0-10732 GCA_900241095.1 Acartia tonsa
TATTTCCTTAAGAGTATATGTACATAAATAAGTAGTTAGAAAGAAGCTATGGCAGCAAAGCCGTTACTATAATTATACTGAACAAGTAGCAATGTTAGTAACCTTAATTATCAATTTTGCCCTGTCGCAATATCCACATATGTTTTACATCCATTCAAGTAGCACATGCAATATTTAAAAAAAACAGAGTATTATTTTCTGCAGTGTTACTTTCCTAATAAATTGAGAAGCTAAAACCAACTATTACCAATTCCTTCCCCCTAGGCCTTCTGTAATATTATTACCCCATTTATTTGGGGTGAAATCCTTTATAATAGATAGTTTGACCACTTATACCCACCCAGGGAGGGATGTGACATTGGTCTGTTTATTGCATTAGTCCATAGTCTTATAATAACGTTTTCTTATTCGTTAGTTCAACAATTTTGAGGACTTTAATTGAAATTTGATTGGTTGGTTCATTTAGTTGAGTATCCAAAAGTTCCAACCACTAATTGTTATCTACAGAAGGGGTAATTTTGTGTATCATCATTGGGAATGTTTATTAATTTATTAGCCATTGTCTAATCCACAGGGATCTTAAATGATGCGACATTTGACGATAAATTGATGGTAAACCCTCTCAAATATTTCATTCTATATAAAACGATTCTTCGTGGAAAAGTTTGTATACATCTAGTTTGCTCCAATCAATCAAGACTTGATATATATGTCTTATATTTTCAAAGCAAATGAGTTATAGAAATCGTTATAAAACTTGGATAACACTATATACAATTTATGTAATTAAAGTAAAAAAAAACTATTGATATGATATTTTAATGTTTAGGTTATAGTCCTAATGAATAAAAGTCTCTACCGGCCAAAAAAAACTATCTGAAAATGGGGGGATTTTTTTTGTATATAACTCGCAATATAGATGATTCCTCCTAGAAGCCATCTAAGCCATACTGTAAGGATATTTACACATTTTTGCCCTAATTTTGGAAACCAATACACAAGAGATAGATACTATAGAGATAGATAGATTAATTGATAGATAAAATTAAAACATCTTTTAAAACTATAGATAGATTGATACAATCAATACAGTATGCAAAAGTATGTAGATGGCTAGATTAGACTGATAGATAGACCTAAATACAGATAAATAAATATAATGGTATTTAAATGAATAGGTTTGGAGGTAAGAATGAAATCTACAGAATATACAACCATAGATAGGTAGACAGATAGATAAGTAATAAATAGATAGATAGGCATATAGATAAATATTATAATATACAAATAAATAGGTTTGGAAGTAAGAATGAAATCTACAGAATATACAACTAAAAATAGATAGATAAGTAACAAATAGATAGATAGATAAATAGATATATTGTATAATATAAATATTATAATATATAAATGAATAGGTTTAGAGGTAAGAATGAAATCTACAGAGTATACAACTATACATAGAAAGAAAGGTTATAAAAAGATAGATAGATAGACCAAATAACATATGGAGTAGAAAGATACATATTATTATTTATAAACTCTAGGTTTGGAGGTAAGAATGAAATCTACAGAGTATCACCATCAGCTTGGCCCTCAGGAATAGTTACTTATTAAGTACCCAAACTTTTGTTTTCTTAGGGAGGGAGGGGACATTGGACTGTTAATTACACTAGAACGCAAAGATTTACCGTTCACCGTATTTACTCTATGAAAATTTTTAAAAACTTTTATCTGCTTCAAAAATACTAAAATAAGATATACTCAGCTGTTACTTCAGATCTGTATTAAAGATTTTTTTTGTAAATTCCTGTAACGAGTGGACATAATTAAGCATTAATAATCAATAAGCGTAAGACTGATTCTTGTTACGTTTTTGTATTACGGAAATTTAATGCTTTTCTGGTGTATTGTTTTTCCACTTCTTTACTATTAATGTAAAAATCCATCAAAAAAAATTGAAAAATCTTTGAATTTTTAAAATGAAAATAAGTAACATTAATTGACACAGAGTCCTGACTACACAACCTCAGTCAACAACGAAGTATCGGCGGGGCAGGATGCCGCCAATATCACGTTTACCGTTAACGGCAGCGTAAACGGCTACACAACGACCACGGCGGTGAGCAGTGGCGGCGTAAACGGCGGTTGTGAAGGAAATATTTTCAATTTCCAAACGGATGGCAACACGTTAACCGTGGTGGAGAGTCGGCGGGGGTGCGGCGTCGGAATGCGACGGTTATCGCCGATCCCGCCGCACGCCGTGCAATTTCCGACGGTGATTGAGGAGCCGGCCACGCCGTGCTATGATGAAATTGACCACGGTGGTTCGGCGGCGGGCGGCGCTGGCAGCCGACGGCCGTCACGAACAGCTTTAGGTGGGAATAACGGCGGAAGCTGTAACAATATGGCGGATAAAGAGGCGGTGAATAACGGTTGTGGCGGTGATATTTATAAGAGCCAGCAACAGCAGCCACGGCGGAGACTTCCATCTATTAATGCGAATATGGTGAAGAATATGCCGAGCAGAAGTTTTGATTCAGGTATATTTTGTTTCGAAGCAGCATTTACTGCAATGACGTCACACAATAAAAAATTACCAATGATAGGCCATTATACATTTTATCATTAATCAATTACAATGTATACTGGCCTAACATTGGTCATTTGTATTATATGACGTCATTTTTTTTATTAGGCTCTATAAGCTGCTTCTTCAGTTTCAGGTTTTCATAGACATTCTTTGTTTAGTTCAAGGCTTTCATAGACATTGCCTTTGGTTAATTTTAGTTTCATACGGGGTAAGCTACCCTAGTATTTACCGAGATTGATACTCAAAATCAGTTGAAATTCCAAATATTTTTATGAATTAATTTAGTTTTTTCATGGTTGTGTCTTTATAAACGATTCCATAATTAGTGCATTAAAATAATTATTAATTAGCCAATCCTAATATTAAGAAAATTGTAATAAATTGTGTATTTTTATAAATTGACTGTAGAAATATGACCCACTTATATTTTGTCCTTGATATTATTAATGTTCTTTTCTTATTAACACATTTCTTTCAACAATATTATACATATATCTTCACACAATAAAGTAAAACTATGTTCGGTTGTCTGTTCCATAAGATCTCGCTAACTGCATGATCGTGTGGCTTCTGCTTATCATTGAATATGCTTACAGGTGTTGGGCTGTTTTTGACTATAATTTTGTGTCAAATCGTTACAGAAATTGCTAATCCTGACATCAATTTGTAAGAAATTTAACATTTAAAAAGTTGGTGACAAAATCGCTTAAATTCATCATTAAATAAGCGTATGCTACGCTTTCTAAAGTGTACCTTATTGTTAAATAAATCATCATGCAGAGTTTTAAATCTACAGGATTCATGCATTAAAGATTGAGTTTTAGTTAATTTGTGAAAACACTTCCAAATTATGGGTTCTCTTCCGCTAATATTCTCACATTCTTATGACATAAAAACCTTCAAGAGTATTTTTACAAAATGGATAAAAAATCATAAATTTAGCTTTATGAATAAATGGACAATTTATTTATATTTTTGAAGCAAACCTTTCGTTGCATGACTTTTGTCTTAAAGTTTTTGTCAAGCTTAGGAACTTAGTAAAGGTGGTAATAAATTTTAGCATGACATGTTTTGGGAATTTTGGACAGTCGAAAAAAATGTAAAAAGTTTTCCATTGTACGTAACTGTATCTAAATGTATAGTAAAGTAATATGTATGTTTAATAAAAGTCCACATTGTTAAGTGAAGTTTCTTACGGGTCCATTTTAGGTTATGACTATTTACTTAAAAGGTATCCCTCTGAAGTCCCCAACTAAAAATATGCAGCAAGACGAGAAAAAATATGGGTCAGTAACCAATCACCTTTTCTTGATGCTTAGGCTCTAGAGGCTTTAGGCTTAGGCTTATAAGACTAAAACTGATGTACTTTGCTAAATATGTAGGCAGCTAATTTGTGGAGCCACTTTGTTTTTCTTTGGTGGAAATATTATGCCTAATCTGATTAGAAAAGGAATATTATCCACACAGACACCCAGACATATCCCTTTGTATTTTAGCATTCATTTGTAGAAACGCATGTATATTATGTATTATCCACCTTTTTTTGTCTTTGTACTTTGGAAATACAAAAATAATACCCAGGTTGCAAGTTGTATAAGTTGAGACTTTTTGGTCTTACCCTATAAAATTGTATAAATTTTGTTATACTATAGTAAAGAAACTTTGTACAACATACAATAGTATTTATTAAATAATATATGATTTTTTCTTTTCTTTGGTTTTTGAATGAAGCTACTCTACATATGTTTATGTTTGTATATCCACAAAAGATCCATATATAACCCTTTGTATTTTCTTATTCATTTGTACAGAGACATGGTATATATTATTAACCTTTTTTGTTTTTGTACTTTGGAAATACAAAAATAATGCCTAGGTTGCAAGGAGTATAGGTGGAGATTTTTTTCATAATAATTTTTTTACGATAGTACTAATGATCTTACACTTTAAAATTGTATAAATTTTGTACTATAGTAAAGAAACTTTGTACACATGGTAGTACACATTTATGGTCTTTTATGATTGCTTGATTTTTTCTTTTGTTTTGTGTTTAAATGAGGCTACTCTATAAGTTGGTTTCCCACAAAAGACCCAGACATAATCTTTTGTATTTTCTTATTCATTTGTAGATAGACATGTCTATCAGGTATTATTAACCTTTTTTTGTCATTGTACTTTGGAAATACATAAATAGCTGTCTTTTGTGATTATTTAGTTTTCTTTTGTTTGGTTTTTGAATGAATATACTTTTCATGTGACGTTTATGTTGGTTTATACAAGGAAGACCAAAAGTAACCCTTTGTATTTTCTTATTCATTTGTAAAGATACATGTGTATTAGTGTAATAGGTATTAGGTATTATCAACCATTTTTTGTACTTTTCAAATGTTTTACAAAAGTAGTTGCCTTTTATTATTAATTAGTAATTTTTTGGTTTTTGAACGAATTTACTATTTAAGTATATATGATGGCTAATCCAGATATTAACCTTTTCTGTTTCTTACAAATTTGTAGATACATAGATATCTGTATTGGGTATTATTAACCTTTTTTTGTTTTCGTACTTTGGAAAAACATAGAAAATTGCGATCTTTCTTAATATAAAAAAAAAGAGTTTGTTGAAGATTGGTATTTGAATGAAGCTTCTCTTTATGTATTTATGATGGTTAAACCTTACCTTTTAATTTTATTATTCATCACAAAATTCATAAAAAAACATCTCAAGACATAAACTTAAAAGTAAAATAGCCTTCAATCATCCCGGGATATACATATGAAGCCTGCCTGAAATAGATAAATAAAAGGTTTGAATGGTTAGCGAGATCTATGCACTTCGCTACTAATTAATGTTGTCATCCTTGTTTATTTAATAAATCTCCAATTTTCACTAACTGCTAATATCTGCTAATGAGGACATTCATTTCTACAGAAATTCTTAATTACAGATTCTTAATAAAAAGTTAATGAAAATGTTTTCCCACATTTTCCAACATCAATTTTTATGCTGGAAAAAACTAAAGTAGAAAAGTCAGGAAGGGAGGGAGATGATAATCCCTAGAGTTTTAAAATAAAATTTTCTTATTTGTTGAACTTTGGGGACTATCATTGAATATTGATTGGTTGGTTAATCAAGTTGAGTGTTTAAATATTTCAACTACTAGTTGTAATATATAGAAGGTGGTATATTGTTTATCATCATTGGGGATGTACATCAAATTATCGGCCATTATCTTATCCCTTTAGATCCCTGAGAAAAGATCAACGGAGATTCAATCTATTTCTAAAAATAAAGTTTTAAACAAAGAAAAACATGCACAGCAATTTCTTAAAATTAACACTTTAGTGTTTTATAATAAAACTTTAAATTTAAGTAAAAAACACTTGTTTGTCCGTTAAGATCTTGCTAATCAGTAAGCCGATTGAGCTTTACATTGGGATTTAAAAAAAAATTCTTTGTTTGTTTTCTGTCTCAGTCCTCCCTCTTTGAAAACATAGCCTATAGAAGTTGATTAAAACCAGTTTTATTAGGCCGAACTTTAGATTAATATCTGCGGAAAGTTGTTAATAATACGATGGGATAAATAACTCTTCTTACATTAAACTTCATATTAGACAACAAATTTCATCTCTAATTTAATTTCTCTAATTCAGGAATCTCTTGTTTGTTATCTGGTGGGTCTGGGTCACCCTCCCCTCCCCTGAACACCTCTACTGGCCAGAATAATGCGGGGGGTGTAGACAACAGCTCTGTCCGCGGGGGCCAGGGGGAGTGTAGTCTGAATCCTAACTCCCCCACCTGTTCTCCAGTTCCATCCAGGTAAAATCAACTTTAAAATTTTTATTTACAATCCCATTTCCCTTCTGTAGATCAATTAATTGGTTGAAAGGATAGGACACTACTAGTTTGGAACTAACCAATTGCAATTCAATAAAAGTTTTAAAGCTAACAAATAAGAGTACATGGTTTTAAAACTTTGGGTACAAGTGTAATTTACATGTGTAATGTCCCCACCCTTCCTGCTAATCAAATCAGACAACCAACTTTATTTTAAGTGCTACAATCACAGCCTAATATCTTAATAGAAGACAGCGAAAAGTGTCATTTGTGACGTAACAAAACTACGTCTAAAAAGGAAGGATAAGAGGAGAAGTGTTAAAGGAACCCCCAAAAAAGAGATGCATTTTTTTGACTTCATACATGACACTTCCTGTATCTCCAATTTTATTTATAATCTTTGGTTTTGATTTTTTTACAATATACATATTTTTTCAGGTCTCCAGTAACCCCCTCAAAGCGTGCCTCCTTTCACGCCCTGCCCCGCCCTCCCTCTGCCAAGCTGGCTATGAATGGGTCAACTGGTGGCACACCCCCTCCAGGCACTGTTACAATTATTAAGCTCCCCTTAGAAGTTTAAACATAAATTAATAGGGTTTTAAATAGTTTAACAATACAACACATGTACATAAATCGAACTATAAAAAGCTTTCAATATAAAGACTTCATATTAATATCAAGAAAATCATAACATTGTAAAAACCAACATAAATAAAGAAAATACAATACATAAATCTATTGTATAAATTATTACTCTGATATTCATGTACTACAAAAAGTAATACTCGTAGCTGGCAATAATAAATATACCCCTTACCCACCCTCTTTACCCCATCCGCACTCCTCTTAATATATGAACGAACTAGCCAATAAATAAAATAAATAAATCAATGACAATTTTACCCGGTTGATATATCCACGTATATTTTATATCCATTAATACAGATCAGGGATTTGATTTTGAATGTTATTATTGTTAGTTTGACCTTAACAACGCGTTTGAGCATACCATACGTGGAATTTTTATAAGGAATATTTTCAATTGTAACTTTGATGTTTTCCTAGGATCTCCATTCAAGCAAAGCAAACTTTCATACATTTCTAGTCGCAGGTAAAAATATCTATCTATCTATCTGTCTATCTATCTATCTATCTCTCTATCTATCTCTTTATCTATCTATCTATCTATGTATCTATCTAGACTATCAGACCACACTGCCAGCTGTAATTACCTGGTTGATATTGGACAGCACAACAACAACAACCTGTGCCAGCTGTCACCGCCTGTGGGTAACAACAGCAAGTCTCCCTCCCCGTCATTCGCCTCCTCGCCTCAGGAGTGTAGTTGACAAATAATAGTTGTAAGCGCTTAAAAGTTTCATGTGTGACGTCATAAAAATACGTCTAGAAAGGAGGGATGAGATGAGAAGTGGGATAGGAAACCCCTAAACAAGAGAGGCATTTAGACTTATTTATTCAAGCATGGGCTCTTAGATACACAAATACCCAAAGTTGGATAACCACATTATCTTATTCGCTGGGGATGCACATCAGTTTATCATCTATTTGGCTCATGAACTTGGTGAACTTTTATTAAATTATTAATGGTCGGTTCAAACCAGCAGTAAATCTATTTAATTTCTTTTTTATGAAAACTTAAGTTTAGGTTTGTTTTACTCTTTTTAAAAATTTGTGTAATGTAATCCAAAATCTATACAAAGTATTATGACGTATCTCTGTTCATCTGTTTGAAGTTTAAGATCTCGGTAACCGCTGAACCGACAAGGTTGTGCTTCTCAGGGAATATATATGCTGGTCCTATAGTTGTGTTTTAGCTTTTTCTAGAGGGGTAGGACACTCCATCCCCCTCACCCCTCCAAAAATGACACCCCACAAAATTGTTTAAAATTCAACAAAACGAACAATGGGTAACATTTGTTGTAACTTTCCTTAATTTGTTCTCTTTTGGTACGAAGCCCTTAGAAGTTAGGGGCGAAGCCACTAGTACATTATGAAAGTATTGCAAAGATTTGTTGTAAATGTAAGGACTATGTGTGTTTGTATTAGCTTTCGCACTAACAGCGTTGCCAACAAAAAATTTAATTTTTTTTCTTTACTTTTTTTCTGAAGCATAGTACCTAATAAAAATGACGTCATTCAATTCAAATGACTAATGATAGGCCAGTATACATTGTTATTGACCAATGGTAAAATGTATAGTGGCCTATCATTAGTAATTTGTACTGTATGACGTCATTTTTTATTAGGCACTATTAACTGCTCCATAACCGCGCTATAAAAAGCTGCACTTCAAAAATTTCTATTATATCTATGGAATCTTTTTATTTTAGCGTCATTACTGAAAGTCCTATAACCCTTAACATTAATTTTGATTATAAGTTACAAGATATCTTGAGTAGTCTTCTTTCGTGGAGTGGAGTTGTCTCAGGGAAGAAGGACACATTGGCCTGTAAATTATACTGGTATCCAAAGTTTTGTAACGCTTTTTTTTCTTTGATTTAACAACTTTGGGTACTTTTGATTGGTTCCAAGCTTTTCAACCAATATTTATATCTACAGAAGGGGTAACTTTGTCAATATTCATTGAGTATGAATATCATTTAAATTTCAATGTCTTATCCCTTAATATCCCTGCGTGTTGGTGGATGTTTAAAAGCAAATATTTGTGTTGTAGGAAAGTTAAGCTAAAGTTTTTGTGTTGGGACCACTCACACAGAGCATAGGGGGTACTACAAATATACTAAATATTTGTGTTGGGACCACTCACACAGAGCATAGGGGGTACTACAAATATTGCTTATTTGTGCAGAAAAATAGCATAAAACCATCCCAAGACTTAAGTTTTGAAAATATAATAGCCTAAAATCAACCTAGGACCTATAAGTTTTCCAAAAATGTAGAACTTATGTCGAATTATACAAGGTTAATAATTTGGGACACTAAATTATAAGGGTACCCAAAGTTTTATAAACACATCCTATAATTTGTTAGATAAAAACTTTGAGTACTTTTAGTAAATCTAGATTGATTGGTACAAATTTTTAATACTTAATCTTTTCCGCCAATAATTTTAATCTACAAGGAGGTTAAATTTGTTTATAGTCATTGTGGATGCACATTATTTTGTCATAAATTATCTTATCCATTAAGATCTCTTTTAAATTAAATGTATGGTTAATCTAGCTTAGTGTTGATTTGCTTTAAGAGTTGTTAATTTGAAGCTTTCTATAGTGCCTATGAAAAAATGACGTCATACAATACAAATAATGAATGATAGGTTAATACACAGACTATAAAACCAATAGCAGGCCAATACACATCTTACATTTATAGTGACCAATGGTAGGCTAGTATGACGTCACTATGAAAAGCTTGTGTTAATTTTGAATCACCCTTTTCCACTGAGGCATAAAGCAAAGGTTTTCTTTACCTAGTTCTCAATATTTTTCTTAGACTTTTACAATCTTTAGCAATACTTTTGTGCTGGTATTTTATCAACATAGGACTATTGTAATAAGAGCTAGCAGAAATGTTCTTAATTAATATGTCTTTTTAACTTCCATACCAGGGATTTAAAGAGATAAGACAATGTCCGATAAACTGATGTACATCCCAAATATTAAAACACAAAATTACCCCTTCTGTAGATTACAGTTAGTGGATGAAACGTTTGGACACTCAACTTAATAAAACAAAGAATCAAATTCATTGAAAGTCTCCACATTTGTTGAGCCAACGAATAAGAAATCGTTATTATCAAACTTTGAGGACTAGTGTAATAAACAGCCCATTGTCCCCTCTATCTCTGATTCCATGTACTTAAATTAACCTAATGGATATATTTAACATTATTGGAACGGTCTTTATGTTGTACCATCCGTTAATTTAAAATAAGGTAAATCGGTTTTTCAAAGCATTTTGATAGGTGCCCCCTTAAGTCTCAAGGGGTGTAGCCGCTAGTAAATGATATAGGAGACACAAAAGGATGAATTCACAATTATATTGGTTTTGACAAAATGTTCGTTTGTTCTATTAATATTTGGTTTTAATAATTTGAAATATTTTTCTTTTAAGAAATGGTCTATGATACTTAAAAAAAAAAATTTAAAATAAAATAAAGAATTAAAAGTAAATTTGTATATTTGAAACTTGAAATATTTAACTTTTTTTCTAGTTGAACCCAATTAAGTTATAAAACCATCTAAAGTATTTAAAGAAGATATCTATTAAATAAAATAAAATATAAACTTTTTCTTCCAATTTCTAAATGAGATTTGGTGGCG
>LS057653.1:0-10731 GCA_900241095.1 Acartia tonsa
TTGCTATGCTTTCTAAATCGTACCTAACTACTACAGGAATCATCATGCAAAGTTTGAAATCGATAGGACAATTCTAACATGCCTAAATTAACGAATAAAAGCTATCTATCTCGGACGGACGACCCTAAATATAGAAAAGCTTCGCTTTTAAAAAAATCTCGAACATTTTAAAATGAATAGATATATTTGCTTTATGTGGTGTGACCAACAGACTGAGGGAGCCAAAACTTATATGTACTGGATACTATTTGTTTAAGAATATTATATTTTCACGAATAAATCAGCTGTCCATCTTAAATAGCAGCCCAGAAAATGCCCAGATAGCTTCTGACAAACAATATTAGTTATAGAATAGCTTTACCTACTATTTTTGTGGACTTAAAATGTTTACCTGTCATTTTTGGTCCTAATGACCGCTAGAGGTCGGTCTCAGACTAGCAATGGAGGTTTCCTTCTACACATTATAATCTACTACACCTAAATAGATAGATAGATATTCAATTCATATAAGAAAAGAGGGTAAACTGATAAGATAAGGCCCTAGCAGTTTTTAGTATATTTTTGTTCAACTGACTGACTCCTCCAAATCCATAATTTCCACAAAAAAATATTTAGGGTAAATATGACTTTTTTATAAGACTAAATACTTGTAAAGGCTAAGAACTTCACTTAAAACCTAGCTAATATACCTAGTACAACATTATTTAGAGATAAAATTAGGTTGGATTAAATACTTAAGTGTATCATCAAATTTAAAATAATCTAATTTATTAAAAGGCCTGAAGTGGGGATTTAAAATGAGACATATCTTAATTTAAACACATTTACTAATTTTCTTTAACTTTGTTAAGTAATTCAATTAAGGTATATTAAGGGACAAGACAATAGACGATAAATATAAAATAATGATTATCAAAATTACTTCTTCTTTATGATTTAAACTATCGGCTACGCCTAGCATCTAGGAGCTCTGCCTGTAAACACCTGAGATGGATTCTTAAAAAAAATTTGCCCCACTGAGCGATTAGTGGGGCAAACTTTTTTAAGAATCCACCTCTGAACTCATTCAAACACAGATGTGATGATAACATTCCCGACACATGTTCTGACTGTAATGAAAGCCCTCACGATATTCAACATTTATTTAACTGCACAGCCAAGCCCACAGAGCTAACACCCCTGGATTTATGGACGCAGCCTATTCTGGCCTCAGAATTTTTAAATTTACCTGACGACAGAATTATCTGAATTCCTAACTGATTTTAAAACTACTAATAATGGAACGGCTTCTTCCCGCAGTGGCTTACCAACCAAGGAGCCAGCGTTTCGGAGCCGGAGCCGGGAGCAGTAGAGCCGCAATATTTTTGGTGGAGCCGGAGCCATATTTTTCGTTAAAAACGGCTCCGGCTCCAGATTAGCTAAAAATTGATTTTTTAAAGTAATATTATAATTTGGCAAAGGTCTATTTCTATATAATAAACTGAAAAACTATTGTTACTTAACAAATTGATACGCATCCTTCTACTTTTATATAGCTTTAATCAAATAAAAGCAAAATATTTTATATTATTTATTTTATTTTATCAAATTCAATAATGAACAAAAATTGATATATTAATTTTTAGGTAGGAGCCGGAGCCGCATCAAAATTAAACGGCTCCGACACGCTGCAAGGAGCTCTGCATTATGAGAAGTAAAAAAGCAGACAAATGCCCTAAAACGATCTTAAGACTTAAATCTAAAAAGTAATGACCTAAAACCATCATAGGACCTACTTATAGCTTCCTTAGGATGGAGTAATCAATTAATTTAATAGTTATCGAAATCTTAAGCTACAGAAAAAAAATTTACTACTTTATTTTATTTGTTGAAAAGTTTTGAAACAGTTAGTTTTGAACTAACCAATTAAAATTCAATAATAGAAGTTAGAACCCAAATTATTTTCGGCTAATGAATATGATAACATGGTTATACAACTTTGGGTACCATGATATAATTGACTGTTTACTGTCCCCTTCCTTCTTGACTTACATGTTAGCTGGTTAGAAGGCAATTCATTAGTTACAATGAAAATAAGAAAGCTGATTTGAAAACAAAAAATAAAAAATTCTTACTATTCGCACAAAAATCCATGAATTTTCTTCCACTGTTCACAACTTGTTTACATTTTGCAGTGAAATCTGAAATTATAACACGTTGGTATATCTACAATTACAAATAAGCAAATCAATCCCAAAATTCAATATTACAAAACCTAGATATATTGCATCGAAATTATATTTTTAAAGAATTGTCTGATTTATTGTTAGTAGCGTAGCTACTCTATACATTGGGTTAATCCATCTGTCCGTACTTTTATTCATTACTTTGGTAATCATTAAAGGATTTATTGAGGTTTGGCGATATTGTTGTTACCTATAGATTAAACACAATTTCGTTAACTAAAAGCTAAGATTAATCAGGTTTAAGCTATCCCAGATGTTTTGTCGTTTGCTAAAATGACACTAACTTGTCTCTATTATTCTTTAAAATACATTTTTATCTTTAAGGAAAAACAAATTAAAGTTTTTAAATATCGCTTTTGGGACAGATTTGACTTTAATAATAAACCATTGTTTTACAACATACATAATAATAATATAAATATATTACATGATTAATAATAATAATAATAATGTTGGTGGTTCAAATAATATAGAAATAATAACAATGGTTAATATTATTACAATGCAATATTATAATCAGTTAAAGGCTTCATAAGTTAGATAATAAAACTGTTTATTTTTGTATTTTAATGCCGGCTATTTAATAAAAATAAAATCATATGAATATATGCAAATCAAAATGTTTATAAAAAAATCAAAGATAAAATTGGTAAAGTAATAAGACTAGTAAAAATATAAATAGCATTAGTAATAATAATGGTTGGTTATACTGTTTATAAGTGTTAGGTAATAAAACCAATTAAAATAGCAAATAAAAATAAAATAATTTAAATTATGTTTCTATTTTACAATAAAAAGCAATAAGACACAATATTTTTAAAATTCAGAGTAAAATTAATATTTTGGCAAGAAAGTATGTTAAGTATTTAAGTTAAAATAAAGAGATTATTTGGTAAGCCAAGTATTGTATAAATATGTATTGAATATTCTATGATTGTATCATCATGTTAAATGTGAATATTTTTGTGACTAAAATCTTTAGAGTTTAATAAAAAAGTAAAATATTTAGGTTATTATAAAACCTTATCGTAAATTTTTCAATAAAAATGTGTGTTTATAGTAATAATAACCCTGTTAAAATATATTACACATTATGAATAATTAAATTTTTTCTAAACTAATTCTAAAATTCTAAGACAGAAAAATCTAGGGATTACTTTAAAAATTCAAACTTACTTCTAGTCTTATAAAAATAAAGTTTTTTTCTTGTTATTGAGCAAGATATTTTTAAACTGTTACAGGGGGGT
The DNA here is from genome assembly GCA_900241095.1 of Acartia tonsa. NCBI lineage: Eukaryota > Metazoa > Arthropoda > Copepoda > Calanoida > Acartiidae > Acartia > Acartia tonsa. The sequence goes on from LS057653.1 coordinate 3,473, forward strand.
TGTTTAAGTATTTTTAGTGTAGAGTTAGAACATCTGAACAAAGGTTGTGAAGATTAAAAATCTTGCATTAACTGATATGGTTGTACAAAATTTGGCACAATTGTATCAAAATGGTTAAAAATCAGGATGTAGGGCGGGGGGGACAATGACAAATAAAGATTCGCTTCTATCCAATATTTTCCAAGGTGGACTGAATGGATGAAGATTAACTTATCTTTAATTGTCCCATCCCTTTATCCATATTAAACACATTTTCTTTAAAAATCATGCAACCTTAAATCAAATTGCATGATTTAAAGATGTAAGATAATTATTTGAAAATATATCTTTATTTTTTAATAACATGTACAACAATGTACAAATATAAATATTCAAGAACAGCACCCTTTATGGAAATTTTTATAAACACCAATTTTTTAACAATAAATCATCTAGTGAAAAACCTTAACAGTGAATGATAAAAAAACTTGCTCACAATAAAATCACAGTTTTGCAAATAGATATCAGTTTAAAATTTAACAATGTGACCCCCATAAAAACAATATTTTTTCTCTTAGCATCTTATTTAATCCTAAGTTTAATACTTTAAAAATACCCTGTACAGGAATTAATTTTTAAACAGACAATTTATGTTAATGATTATAACGAACCACATAATCATCAGATAAAATGCATCTGACTTATTAAAAAATGATGGCTTGTAAATGTTCAAATATATGACTCGAGTATAAAGGTGGGTTAAATATAAAATAATGCTGAAATGATTGGAAATAACCATGAATTGAATACTGCATAAAAGGGGTTGTTTCAATAACAATTTGTTGTACCATAAAAATAATTATAAATAGTATTAAAAGAATTATTCTTGTGTTAAGGTGAAAAAGTAGTTAAAAGTTTAAGAAATCTTAAAATTGAAACACCCCTTTTTACTTTGAAAACCTGACAAATTTCTTGTGACAGAAAATAATGTAAATTGTACCATGCATACATATTTGTATATTATAATGTAGATGAGTATATACAGTGCAGGTTAACATTACAGGGTCCCACATTCAGGTCATAGGAATAAACTTTTAACTGCCTTCCAAAGTAAATTTGGTAATAGTGTGTAAAAAATTGACCTTTTAATTTAAAATATATTTGCCATTATGGAAAACTATTCTAGCAGGGTAAAGAAAACTTTCCAAACTTTTACAAATATATAAACACCAGGGATCTAAAGGGATAAGACAATGGCCGATAAATTTATGTGTACCTCCAATGATTAACACATAAATGTACCTATTCTGTATATGACAATTAGTTGTTTAAATGTTTGGACAATAAACTTAATGAACCAAACAATCAAAATTCGATATAAGTCCCCAAAGTTGTGTAGACAAAGAATAACAAACGTTATTAAAAAACTTTGGGGACTAGTGTAATAAACAGGCCATTGTCCCCATCCATCATTTTGCCAAATTTAAAATTTTATAGTTGATGTCCTAAATATGGGGCACTGTAAAAAATATTACAGATGTACAACAGAGGTGCAAGATTAAAGTATGTATATTAATATGGGTATAGTTTCAACAATATATCAAAATACAGGGTGTCTCTGAAACTGTAACAAATTAAATTCTACTTATTTAACTCACATTGCAATAATTCGTATCTGACAAACCTAGTGTTTAATCATATAATGACTATAATATTCATCTTAATACCAAATTGAGACACCCTGTATATACAAAATAGGTTGTATGTATATAAATAACAATTAATAGCTGTATATTAACATGGTTTAAGTGAATAAATATCAAGTATAAAAAAGTTTTTTACCTTGTTCCAGACTGACAATATTCAAACTTATTTCATTTCAAGATATTTTCTAAAGCCATTTTATTATGTTTTGGCCTAAAAAATACCAGTTTTCTCTTATTTTTCAACTTTGGCTTCTTGCTGTTTAAGCTCGACTAGCTTGGTTAGCTTGCAGCTGTTAGCATCTTCATTGTTGGCCATCTTGCAGCTGTTTTCATTGGTTGTATTGCAGCTGTCACTAGAAGATTTTCCATTGTATGATAAGTTTCCTCCAATGTATAGGCTGCTGTTGTCTGTTACTTTCACTCCACTGATAAATAAAAAGAATTAATGTCTTTAATGCAAAGTGACAAAAATTAGTTTGATAACAATTCGATGCGTTTTCACTTAAAATACCCTTAGGGTTAAGACACTATCTATAATATAAAGTACAATGATGTCTGTCTATCCGTCCCTTAAGATCTCGGTAACCACTAAACCGATTGGATTCTACTATTCAGGGAATATACCTACTGGTCTTGTGGTGGTTTTAAGCTATTTTCTTGGGGGGTGGGACACCCCCCAACTTCCCCAAAAACAAGAAAATACCCCACCTATTTTTAAAGATTTTTTTGCATATATTTTGCGAATTCGCCATTTATTCGCGAAAATTGGCGACTCATTCGCAATTTTTTCAGCTAGGATTTGCGATTAATTCGCAATTTTTCGGCTGGGTAGGTAAGAAAAGAGGCTACGGGCAAAGCCGCTAATATGTATAAAAGAGAACCCAGTCAAATCAGTATTGTGATTATTTGACAATATCTGCCAAAAAAATTACATACAGTAGAATTGTTAAATCCCTGTTTGTTTAGGGACACGAAACCCATGTTAATATTCTTTAAAATATTCCATTTTGAATTAGTTTAAATATATATATAGCTTCAACAGGTCTTTATGAAATCATAAAAGACAAAAACAATAAACCTTTACTCTAGTTAGGTAGAAAAGGTTTCCATTAATATGAAATGTCTATAACTGATAAATGCAATATTCTCTTAAATATAAAACTGCTGTGGCATTAGAAAAAAAATTGTTTACAAGTGCCGGGGCAATAGGTACTGGTATATGAAGATTATTACCTTGAATAAGAAGCATAATTATCTTGTTTGTTCTTAATACTGCTCCCACTTGTAACATCACCGCTGCTAAGCTCAAAGCTTCTATGACTAATGCTGACACTGTTGGCAGCACTTACATTATTGCTGCTAAACTGACTGTTGAATGAACTGCCAGCAGCTTGATTCTGACTGCTGCTGGCGGCTGTAGAAGTTGGTGGTGGGACTATTAACAGTTTCTTCGGTATTGCACCTGCTTTGCTTCCAAAATATTGACCTAAAACGATTAATTTTACCTTTATTCTAAAAAATCAGTAAATGGCCATTGGTAATGTCGTTACAATATTTTTTAAACTATAAGGGAATTTGACAAATGTGATGTTCATGTTTACAATACCTGAAAAGCTCAGGGGGCTAAAATGCTTTCTGCCAGACTTGCCAACCGCTGCTCCTTTTGAGGATCCCGCGGGTGGTACATCAAATATTGCCCGCCGCGCCTTCACAAAACCGTTCTGCTCATAGCGGGGCCGCGGTTGTCGCCGTTTTGTATGGTCAAATATCTGCAGCTTGGATTGCACTATTCCATGACAAACCTAAAAATAAATAAAACATTGAAAGCTTCCCTAAAAAGAAAAAAAAGAAGCAAATGTCGTATGCCAAATATTATTATTATAAGACTTGCAAATATTGTTCGTTTCTTGAATAATGAAGACTTCATTCCACATATTTAATTAGGTTAAATATGGAACGATTGCCAAAACTCTGGGCCAGGATGATGTAATAATTGATTAGCTTCCACGAGAATTGCGGGTCAGCTTGTAATGCAACATATATACACTCAGCTGAGGCGAGAGGCTTACTCGTTAAAGTTCATTTGACGTTAGTTATAAAATATTTGCTATTTTGATTTTCATTTAGTAACATGAGTAGTATGATAATATAATTTGACGTATGATTGGTTTTCTTCCACTTTTTAAATGAATTTGCTAACGTAACATACGTACAAAAAAATGACGGAAAATTTTAATATTTTTACATCAGTTTCTTTATATTTTATTTTCCAAAAAAAGCTCTAAAAGTGCTTCAAGGAAAAGTCAATTATTTTATTTGAATAAAACTAGTTGCTAGGCATCTAAACTTTCATTGGCTAAAAACTGTTAAATCTCAATTGGGTTAAATTAATAAAATCATTACCCTTTAAGATCTCCCTAGAACTTTAAGATCTCTACATACAACATTAACTAAAGTCAAATGTAAAAAAATGTATTCTTTTTTAATCAAGAAAGAACTATGTACATCAGAGATGGGTTTTTAAGAAAGAATGCCGCGTTTTTCCGGCATTTTTTAGACATTGATTGATTGAACGAAGACGATATCGTCTTCGTTCAATCAATCATTATTATGTAAATGCCAACAGAGTATACAACTAAAGAATTCATAATTTTCAAATTAATATTTTAGTCATTTGTATAATGTCTAATACAGCTCTAAAAAGATGCATTAATTAATATGCAGCAAAAATAGATTTAAGATAATTTGTTTTTCTTCTATGAAAGCCGTACCAACAAAAGCGAAATAATTAAATAAATAGTTGTATACTCTGTTTATTCGACATGTCTAAAAAATGTCAAAAAAACGCGGCATTCTTTTTTCAAAAACCCATCTCAGTACAGGATTTAGAATATATAACATACGGATCCTCAAAATTTTAAACTAGATTTTCTCGAACGCGATGGTAGCTCAACATTTATTAAATCTAATTCTTTTTGTTAGATATAACAAATATAACATTTCATAATAATGATATGGAACTAACCTGTAAATGAGGCGGAGATATTGGCGAGGTACCACGCCTGAGGCGGGCAGCCCGAGTTTTATTTTCTGCTACTGCCAAAATCAAACTCTCGATCTTCTGAGACCTATGATAATAATAAGGTAAAATAATTCTTCTAAAAAATAATAGCATATTGGTCGTCTGTCTCTCTAACCGCTGGTATATATTATAAAAATGTAAGGCTTCAAATCATGCCACAAAGCTATTAAAGGGAATTTTTAATTACCTGTCAATTTCAGGGGAGCTTCTATTATCTGGTTGGAAACTAAAAAAAATAATATGAATAAAAGCTGTACCTTAATTTCATATATATGTTGGTAGGTAAAATATTTATTAGATTATTATTTTTATAACTTAGGTCTGTAACTAGCCGTCAATGTTCACTATAAGAAAGTTAACTAAATTGTGGTAGGGAATTTTAAGATGAAAGAGTCACTTTTTATGTAGAGTATTCTAAAAATGGAAGATATAAACACAAAGTATTAAATAAAATATAAAAATCTTAAATGACCAAATATTGAATAAATCATGTTTTGAAAAGACTTATGAGGCAATGTTTAAGGAAAAGAAACTAAATTATGCAAAAAGCATATTATATAAAGAGAATTAAGGTAAGGACGTTATCTTCTTAGGCATTTTTTTTCCAAATTGTAAAATTTTTATACCCACCCCCTAGTCCGTATTTTCTTTATTACAATTTTTAGGTTAAGTTAGGTTATATAACTAGGGGGCCGAGCGCCCGTGTCTAGGCATGCTGGGATGCCGAGCGCTGCAGCTAAGCAGGCCATAGGGCCGCAGCGGCCATAGTCTTTATTTTGTAGACAGGAGGGTGGGTATTCAAATTTTCAAAATTGGAGAAGAAAAATCTAACAAGATTATATCAAGATGAGTACCAAGGAATTTTGTATTCTATAAACCAGATGTTATTGGGGAAACTTTTCATATGATTAAAACTAGTATATTAGAAGAAGTTTTAAATGAAGTGTCCAATACTTATGATGTAATATTTACATAAGTTTGTATACATACAACATTTAATAAAGGAGTATGTTGTATGTGTATCCGTTTTTTAAAAAAATCAACACTACTGGATCGAAGCCTTCTAATAGCTATTCTTTTTCGTGTTTTAAGCTATAGGTATTATCTATGTACAATTTAATTAAAAGAATTAGCAAAGAAAATTAAAGGAAGCCTTTAGAGGCAACGGGCGAAACAAATAGCAAATAAAATGGCCTTCTTTCTGTGAGAGAGGGGGACTGTATACTGACACCCTAGTGTTTAAACGCGGTAGTTGGAAACTTTTGTTAACAAATGGTGATTGAGTTGCTCAAACTAACAGTGTCCACACTAATTCTAATCTAACTAAAAGGCAATTTTGTTTAACATAATTTTTTTCATTAAAAGATTTATACTCATTAGCCTTTATTACATTTACTGTATATGACTACAAATTCCTATATTCTTACTCTAAAGCAATTTCCTGATCTTTTTGATTTTAATTATATTTTCCTGCTTCCCTTCTTATGGAATATGCATAATTACCTAACATTTTTACATAAACGTGTTTATAAAAAAAAATATGTACAAAATATGCTATAATAACAACAAGCTTAACTTTCGAAAGCCCTTAAAATATAATTTAATTAGTTGAAATACGTATTTTTTAACATATACCTAAGTAAATTTTCTAAACAAATTATCCAAAAATAATATTATTAAAATATTGTTTCATAACAGAGTTATGAAACAAAATTAAACAAGTTGTTGTCTTTTTGTTTTTGTCTTAAACAAAGGGCATAATAGTTTTAATTATAAAAATCAAAATTAAGGCTCGTCAGATGCCCTTAAGATAAGGCAATATATGCGGATTAACAATATTAAAGAGTATAGACTTTGTGAGTGCGGATAAGAATCTGCAAAAGTGCAGCTCTAGGCTAATGATTGTCAAAAAAAAAGGTTTATTTCAGCTTTCAGCTGCTACATTTACCGACTAAGGGTGTAAATTTCCTTAACTAGTGCTTCTTCACAGCTAGAAATTTTCCAAAAATTATAGGAATGTTTTGCTTTATTAAATTCGTTGTCATAAAAGCGACTGCGTCTGTCAAACCCTGATATAAAATAAATAGGTACTTTATTATAAGATATCATCTCATTTTTTAATAACATCTATTAGAAAATTAACAAGTAATTATTGAACATGACGTTAGCACTTAAAATAGTTAGGTAGTTACATCGTGTGTATGTTGAGTATAGTGTGGACAAAAAAAATTTACCTACGAACATGCTTAATGAAGATAAATAAATTAACCCTTCTGTAGATTATTAGTAAAAAAGTTTTAACCAACCAATTCAGATTCAAGAAAAGTACCCAACGTTTTGGGGCTTCCGAATCAAATGGTGAGTCAATTCAGACCATTAACTATCAATATTTACATGAATGTTCATCTATCTATCTATTTATTAATTAATGGGGTATAGTCCCTTCGTAACATTCTTCGTGTTTTTCACAGTAGCTTTTCTCCTATTTCTAC
>LS057654.1:0-10730 GCA_900241095.1 Acartia tonsa
CCCCCCCCCCCCCCCCCCCCCCCCCCCCCCCCCCCCCCCCCCCCCCCCCCCCCCCCCCCCCCCCCCCCCCCGATCATAATATAATATTCAATAGAATAATTCAAATATTTCTTTTGATCAATGATCATTCAAATTAAAGATAACCTACATTATTTACGTTTAAATGTTTATTCAAGAAATTGTGAAATAACAGTAATTTTTTTTTACAAATTAGAGATAACAAATCAAACAATTAATAATTAGACAAATACATTAGTAATTGACTTATAATCCATTATAAAAAAAACTTAATAAATTACAAAATATATATCACATTCTATATACATAATACTCAATAAATTATTTTCTATACCCAGTTTTAGAAATACAATCATTATATAAAATAAAGTCTTTAAAATATTTATACAGGATATTTTAAAACTTCTCCGAACCATATTAAACAGAAATATACGGACAAATCGAGTTGTAAAGAATACAAGTTTAGTCGTGAAATCTTCACAAAATGTTTAGATATTTTCAGTCGCATGCATTGCATATATAGGTCTGCAAAATCATTACAGGATATTGTAAAACTTCTCCATACTATTTTAAACAGAATTACGAACCAATCGAGTTGTAAAGAATACAAGTTTAGTCGGGAAATCTTCACAAAAAAAACTATTTCAGTTGTTTATGACCCATAATGCAAATTTTTGTTTTCAGCGATACATAATGTCATCATGATTGGAATAACATAACTTCAATTATAATAATTTAACTAAAGAACATTAACCCCTCGAGAGCGAAGCATATCTAAAACATGCTTTGATACTCGAGTTTTTAATAAAACAATTTCCTTCAAATTAGAACCACATAATTCTATTAAATTAGTAAATCCAGTATCAGTCAGATTGTCTGTTCCAAACAGCTTCAAAATCTGTAGACATGGCAACAGAACTAGCGTAGCTGGATCACAATGGTTGTTGGACTTCCTTGTCAACTTGATGTGCTTGCTTGGTGGCTGATAGATCTTGTGCTGATTAGAATCACCATCAATTACAGAAACTTTTTCAGATGTAGTATCATGATCTTTCTTTAGACCATCACCAGTTATGTTTGTCATGGAAAGATCTAGCTTTCTGAGCCTGTTGCCACATGAATGGAGAATAGATAGCAATCCTAAATTATAAAATAAGAATAAATTCCCATCATAGTTATTTATTATACAGATAGCTTTCCGCGAATATTAAAATGAAAAATAATACGACTAAAACCAGTTTTGTCATCCCCGAGGGACCGAAGGTCCGAGATAACAAAACTAGCAGGTACTAATCTTATTATTTTTATTTTAATATTTGTGGAAATCGTCTGTAATACGATGCTATAATTGGTTTTTTCACTATTGATGAGAACCAGTTCTAATCCAGCGGATATTAATCGGTTTCGAAGCCATACTGGAAAAGAACTTATTTCTACAAATATTATTGTTTGTAAAGTGGAATTTTGATTAAAAATAATTAAATCCATCTGCAACAATTTCATTTATTTAACAAATATAAAATACCTTGATCAGTAAGATAGTTACACTGGCTAAAATACAATTCTGAAAGCCCAGGAAGCAAAATAGCTTCATTTCCAAAGGTTGAAACGTTGGTCCCGTTTAAATTGAGATAGCACAGATTTTTACCACACCTCTTCAGCAGATCTAATAAGAGAAAAATGCTTTGTTTTCAAAAAATTAGGAAATGAAAAGAAAAATGAAGCTCTTTATAGTGCATATAAAAAATGACGTCATACTGGCCTACCAATGGTCAATTAAAATGTATACTGGCTTGCCATTGGTAATTTAGTATGTGTATTGGCCTATCATTGGTCATTTAGTTTTTATAGGCATTATAAAAAGCTTCAAGAAAAATAAGTCAATTTAACCCCTAAAAATTATTCAAAAAGAACAGTTGAACATTCTTAAGTTGAATGCTGACTAAATTTACAAAATTAAAACAAAGCAGATTTTTGCCTGCTACTCCATGTTCTGTAAGTTTACTACATCCATTTAACCAAACTTTTTCAAGACTATTGAAGTTGACACTCTTTTCAAAATCAAACACAGATACACTTGTAAAACTAATGTTTAAATGTTTCAGGGTAGCACAAGTTAAGGATAATATCACAGCAATGTTTAAAGAGGAAATATTTTTACATCCAGACAATTCTAGATTTGTTAATCCTTGGAGTTTTGATTCATACATTACTACATTTTTCAGTGTTGTGTTGGTTTTATTTAATACTAAATTTTTTAGGTTATTGCCACAACTTTTTAATATTTTACTCAATCCAAAATCTGATAGAGAACATTCTGATAATATTAATGATTCTATTTGATGAAGTTTATGAATAATGGTGCTGCATCTAAATGTTATATTTGTATAAGATATGTCTAACATCATAATAGTATTTGCAATTTGATTTAATAGCAAGCATAATGATTGGGAATTTAGCTTATAGCATCCACTAAGACTTAAGATCCTTAGGCTTGTAATGGTTTCAGGTATTAATGCTCTAGTAATGTGAGTATAATCTAAATACAAGTTTCTTAGTTGATCACTTGTACAGCTGAGAATATTGTAAATTCCAATATCTTTCAGGTTTCTGTAAAATTGGAAGTCGAATTTTTACAGAAAAAAAGTTTGGTTTACAAATTATACAGTCTTTTTAAAAGCAAAAATTGTCTATAATTAAGGACAGTCTGTCCGGCCGTAACGGCTAGCTCTTTGATTGATCTGATTTTTGGCATACTGATTCCTATAACAACAAAGTAAAATATCAAAAGCGGACCACCTCTATAATCATTAATCAAGTCCTAGAAATGTAAGTATGACCTTAACTCCTGTATTTAAGCAGCTTTTCAACAAATTTACTTAAAATTTTGTTACGACAGTTATACATTTATATTCTGATTATTCAGTTCTGACACTCTACAAGCGTTAATATTCGTTTGTCCTACCGATTCAGAGCTTCGCTTTTTATGGATGTTGTCATCCTTGTTCTTTTATTACTTTAGTAAAATTAAATAATAAATATGCATATTTAAGAAATCTCCTATAAAGCAGCTATCCTACCCTAAGTGTATACCCGTCATGTCAACAACCTTACCTAAAAAACATTGAAATTTCATATTTAATGCAGTCAACAGTTTCTATGTAATTAATTGGCTCTAAACTTCCATTAAACATTTATTACTTTTACTTTTTAATATCCAAAAGATTGTCAAATTGTTGGTAATTTCGTATAAAAAAATTATATAAAAAGACTTTTAATGTTGAAAAATAAGACTTCATGCCTGCAGTGAGAAAGCTTTAAGGTTTCCAGGTTATGTAGCGACAAATCACATTCAAATTCACAGGTCACGTCAGTTCTGGACAAATCCAGGTATTTTAATAGAACCATCCTGTTCAGTTGCATTAATCCAAAATCTGTAAACATTGGACAATTTGTTATTTTCAGAGTTTCCAAACTGTTAAAGTTATATTCTGACATATCTTGATTGTTTGGTAAAAACATAAAATCAAGTGAGCTTTGATAATCTTTTATTTGAATCTCTTGCAGAGGACTTATCACAGAAAATATGATTGCATGAATATCATCTGGACAAAGATTAGTTCCAACAAATGAAAGCTTTGATAATCTTTGACAGTTCACTATTGAGTGGAAAAATTCTTCTTTCAGAGGATTCATGATAGTAATATCTTCCTCTTGAAGCTTTTGAATTCCTAAACTTGTAATATAAGTTCTACAAAGACTTAGAAGAGATGAGAGGGATGCTAGAGAAGTTGATTCAGCCACTCCAAGCTTAAAATCTTCCAGTTCTAGGGGAAGTAATGTACTAAGTTAAGTAAAGTCGTTTGTATTTTGAGAATCATTATGAAAATATGAAATATAGGACATTTCTATAAAATAGAAAAAAGTATTCATAATGCAATTTTTTACAGGTTGAACTGTTAACCCATTTTGTTTCTTGGTACTCATTTTTCAAGAAGAAAACAACTTTAAATAGCTCAACTATATTTTTTTTTTCATACCTTTCTAATAGTGACTGCTTTGTGTAATGACTAAAACCTTATTAGATATCATGCGACAAGTGCACAAATGAGCACTCAATATAAACATGGTATTATATAGTAGAGTAGCATAGCTTAAAAAAATTAGGCTGTTTATTAAGCAGCTGTCAATTGTCTAGAAAATTAAGTAGATGTTTATAGACAGAGTAAAGATAGTACACACTCCTGGATGATTATTTATCAGGTACTGAACACCATCATCCAGATAACCAGAACAGAGGGACAATCCATCCACTTCCAGCTCTAAATTAAAAGTTTTGAGTTACAACTAAATTATTTGAAGAATTGATTGAACCAGCGTTTTTTAATAAGAGTGCACCTTGACATAAACAAAGTATTTGATAAAAAAAACAGTTAAAATTATGCGCTTACAGATTTGAAGCCCATATACTTTTACATTTACTATAGACTTAATAGTATTAATATTCATTTTGTATATTGAGAAATCTAAAACAAGTAACGTGTCCGTTATTTGATAGCTTTAGGGTTGTTTCGGGGAAGTTTCCTAAAGTTTTCCTTCAAGGTTTTTAGGGGTATTTCTACCTTGGCTCTAAGAATCAACGTTTAGGCTATTATGGTGTAGACATTTTCATATTTTCAATATATATATTTACCTATAATCTCTACCACTTCAGTGGAAAACTGCTTTAGTCTAAAACTCTGTTCAGAAATAAATTAATATCTTTTCATCTCACAAAAGTAAAGAAAAATAGAGCCCAGCAGCTGCCTGTAATCCTCAGGGAAATCAACCTTTTACAATTTTAAAAATCAGCTGGAAATCTAAACCAGTCCTAATATGGCGATCGTTTCAAAATAAATCAAAGCACCCAAATGGGTTTACATTTGAGGCTTAGTCGCTGCTGACGCTCGGCTGCCGAGCCCTGAAAAAAATACAATATCCTACATATTTACTCTTTTGCTAGGTGATGTCCGTCCGTATGAGTCACTTAAACTTTTTCTCGCAAAAAAAAACTACAATTTGAAAACTATTTAGGTATTTATTGTTTATACTCATAAAATTTCTGTGCTCTGCTTATAGATGCTCTTTTTAGACATGGAAAGATTTGTAAGTGATTTAATAGTTATATCTCGCAACGTACTATAAACAGCTTTCCGCGGATATAAAATGTACAATTATTAAACGAGTTTTTTAGCTCCGAGATGTTGAAGGCACTTACTAAGAAAACTGGTTTTAGTATTATGATTCTACATTTTTAATATATTCGCAGAAAACTGGATATAATTCGATGCTGGACATAGTTTTTTCGTATGGATGAGAACCGGTTCCTATCCACCGGATTCAAATGAATACGAGAAAGATATTTTCCTGAATATTGTGAATCCTCCAAGATTTGAATGCATAATTGTCAAGAAGAGAAATCCAATAATGCATAGTTCTACTCACCAGGCGAAGACTCATTTTGCTTCTCAAATCCAAATTCTAAAAATTACACAAGAAATCTAGTGATTATTTTATTTAAGCTTTTATTAGGTATGAAATTCATTATTTTGCTTGTTTTTTTTTATATGAAACAACTATCCTAACAAGCATGACAGCAACCATAAAAGCAAAGCTCTGAAACGGTAAGGCAGACGAGCATTAACATTTGTCCGAACTGAATAATCAGAATTATAAATTATAATTTCGAGAAAAAAATTAAGTATAACTACCTACTTAAATACAGGATAATTTTTATGGACAATGACATACTTACATTTTTAGGACTTGATTATAGAGATGTTTTGATTATAACATTGCACTTTGTTTTCCTAGGAATCAGTATATTCCAAAAATCAGACCAATCGGATAATTAATTTTATCACATAAAAATTTTTTAAAAATGTTTAAAATGGACGTACGGACTTTCTGGTAACGATTGTAGGGTTGATTAGCTTTCTAAATCGTACCTAAATTATATAGGAATCATCATGCAAAGTTTGAAATCGATAGAACAATTGAATTCTAACATGCCTAAATCAACGAAAAGAGCTATCCGTTACGTACGGACGTATGGACCGACCCTAATTATAGAAAAGCTTCGCTTTGAAAAATATAGAGTAATAAGGATTTTTTGATTGTAGGTTGATATTGATCGGGTGTATTTTAGGAAATCTTTGGGATATTTCATTTTTATTTGATTTGAGTCTTGGGATGGATCAAGGCTATTTTTTCTGTAAATCTAACAATTACAAAAAATTGCACATTAAGTTCAGGACAATTTTTTAACGTTTTATAAATTTTTTTAGAATTGTTCACAGTTTTTTTTCATGGTTCACAAGAAAAGTTGAAATATCTTAAAAATAAACTAAATATTTTTTTCCTGGAGGATTAAACCTGATGAGATTAGAACCCAAACCTTTTAAAAGAACTATCAAGTACAAACAATACACATATATTTAAAAAAAACGTCATTGAAATGACAACAAAAAGCCTTCAATGAAAATATTTGCGAATGCACAACTAGGCAAAACATTGCTTGCACATTTAATTATCCGCAAAAATTGTATTTTCCTAAAAGTTGCACAAAAATGTGGTGCAAATTGAAAGTGATTTTCAAACTTAAAGTAAATTGTCAAGGCAACTTATTAAATTGCTTTGCCCTTCAAAAGTAAGCAGAGCAATTATTAAAGTTTAGCAGATTTTGATGTGTAATTATTGTTCAATATCATGGAATAATTAGATAATTCAAATGCGTAATTATGCCAAAAACTTCATTAAGTATGTCAAATAAAGAGTCGAGGGGGGAAGTTTTGACAAATTTGTGTAAACATTGAGTATATCTTTGGAGTGAGATGATAAATTATTTCACAAAAAAGTTTCCTTACGGGATGTGGTTTTCCTATTAAAAAAAAAATTGGATTTTGCCTCCAGGTTCAGGTGCTACAGGCCTCCAGGTTGTCTCTTAACAGGTAAAATTGAAAAAAAAATTTAAGAGTTAGAAGTCACATTATAAAACAAAATATGCATCTTTTTGAATGTTATTTACATATTTGAGGATATAATATGCATATTTTGTTTTATAGGTTGAACTCTAACTCTTCAAAAAAATTTTTTTTTTCATCTTTACCTGTCCAGAGATAACCTGGAGGCCAAATCCAAAATTTTGTTAAAATTAGGAAAACTACATCCCAATAATAAACTTTTTTGTTCAATAATCTATCCTGTCACTCCAAAGACAAATCCTATTATCACTATTTACGCAAAAGTGTCAGAACTTATTAATAATAAGAAAATGTGAAAACTTACATTCTAATTGAATTGAATCTAAATTGAAAGTATCAAATACCAGGGATCTAAAGGGATAAGACAATGACCGATAAGTTGATGTACATTCCAAATATTATGTTACACAAAATTACCTCTTATGTAGCGTAAAATTATTGGTTGAACCGTTTGAACACTCAACTTAATAAACCAACCAATCAAAATAAGCTGAAGTCCCTAAAGTTGTTATGTCAACGAATAAGAAAACTTTATTAGAAAACTTTGGGGACTAGTGTAATAAACAGCACATTGTCAACTCTCTCTCTCTGATCAAAGACCCAGATGAACCAAATATATGACTCGACCAAAACGGTTGCCGAGCCCCAGAAAAAAACAGCCTAAAACCAGACATGACACACTATAAAATAGAGTTGCTGTGCTTTTACCTGTATTATGATCTGTAATGGAATCCAAGGAAGCTCGTCCAAGCGAATTTCATTTCTTAGCCGCATTTTATATCTATTTTAATTAAGAACATATTATATAGATTCTTTTCAATAAAACAAGGAAATTTATTTCCATCAATAACAAGTTATTAACTAACAGGAAAACAAGTTATTGTAAGCGCCTTTATATTTGGAGTAAATCTTACCAGACGGACGGTTATAACTATAATTATAGAAAATCTTCGCCACTATTGATCTTATTGTTAAAAAGCAGGTTTATAAGAAATGAGATATTGGACAACAGGTTAACATGCATCCCTAATGATTATTGAACAAATTACCCCTGCTGTAGATACATTTTTTAGTGTGGAACAATCAATTACAGAACCAAACAATCAATATTCAACAAGGATGACAACATCCATAAAAGCGAAGCTCTGAAACGGTATGACAGACGAACATTAACTCTTGTTGAGTGTCATAACTGAGTATACAAAAGTTGAATATTCTTGACAAAATTATACGTAAATTTGTTACAAAAATTCTGTATCACATAAAAAATTGTTGTTATAAAAGTAAAAAAATCAACATGTTTAAAATGGACGTACGGACAATCTGGTAACGATTATAGAGTTGCTACGCTTTTTAACTCGTACCTAACTCCTGTAGGAATCATCATGCAAAGTTTGAAATCGATAGGACAATTCTAACATGCCTAAATTATCGAAAAAAGCTATCCGTTATAGACGGACTGACCGACCCTAATTATAGAAAAGCTTCGCTTTTAATAAAAATACACAAAATTATAAAGTCAAAGAATAAGATGACATGGTTATAAAACTTTGGGTACAAAGTTACATTTCAATATCCGTTCCCTTCCTGGAAAAAAGGACCAAAGAAAGCAGAAATTAGAAAATACTAGTTAATTTCAAAGTACTCATGACGACACATAAAATTGCAGATACTTTATCGACAGGGAAAATGCAGTTAGTTAGGTTTGTTTGTACGGTTGGGTCCACGAATAATAACGTTTTATTGTTTAAAAATAGATTTCTTGTACTATTCTATCACTTTCTGCAGTAGGATAGACGATTCTTGCATGTTTGAAAAGTTAAATGGGCTATGTCGACGACGAAGAAAGTCCGTCAAAATATCAGCATGTTACGTCATAAAAACTAGGGATTATCCATCTCTTTTTTAGGGGTTTTCTTTCCCACTCCTCCCCATCCCTCATTTTTATGACGTCATTGAGGGACTTTCTTCGTTGTTGTTGTCTTCAGCTATGTCACGTGTTATCATCTATTCAGACCCCAAATCTAAAAACTTTGCTTTGAAAAAGAACACATTCAAGAAAAAACAGCAATTAGTTTGTGGATCTAACTACTGTTGCTGCCCTATATTTAGCAACTATTTTTAAATGCATTAAATCATTCATGTTTAGTTCATCACTTTGTCAGATCAATTAATTTTCCAGCTACTGCATTATTTTAATTAATACTGTAGAGTAAATACAATCATGTATCAACACGTGAATCTTGAAAGATCGTAGTTTTTCTATATTTAGGGTAGGTCTGTACAATACATCCATAACGAATTCAGATGTGTTAGAATTTACCTATTGTTTTAAAACTTTGCACGATGAATCAAGCATCATCTATTTACAATTTAGAAAACGTAGTAATACCATAACTAACTAAGGACAATTTTTATTATGAAATAATTTTCCTATTACCTTAGGTATTTTTTTAGTTTCAATTCCCATAACGATTAAGTACAATGACTTCAGCGAAGCTTCTCTAAATTCTATATTTAAATGTATGTCCATATTACGCCTCCTGCATTTGTAATTTAATAGTTATTTCTCGCATCGTATTATAAACAGCTTTCCGCGGATATAGAAGATTAAAACCAGTTTTTTTAGAGCACCGAGGTGCCGAAGGCACGGGCTAAAAAAATGGTTTTAATCTTATGATTGTACATTTCTATATTCGTAGAAAGCTGAATATAATAGGATGCTAGACATAGTTTTTTCGAATGGATGAGAACCGGTTCCTGTCCACCGGATTTGAATGAATACGAGAATAGTTATTTCTCGTATCGTATTATAAACGGCTTTCCGCGGATATAGAATCTTATGATTGTACATTTCTATATTCATAGAAAACTGGATATAATACGCTGCTAGACATAGTTTTTTAGTATGGATGAGAACCGGTTCCTATCCACCGGATTCGAATGAATACGAGAAAATGTTTTCTTTTTAATCTAATTTCAAGATCAGTTGTTTACCAAAAAATAACCGCTAGGCGGCGCTTTATGTTTTTGATTTTTGGCGATTTTTCTTGGAAGGGTGGTGGTACCCTCCCTCAAATTAGATATAAACCTTCTCAGGACCTATGAGAAGCTACACTGTAAAGGAGAACCATATCAGTTCAGCAGTTACAAGATCTTTCAGTTCAGACAGACAGACAAATATCCTGTTACTTTATTTTAAGAATCATTTAAAATATTTTTAATGATCTCTTGTTATCCCTGATGTAATAACCAGGGATCTAAAGGGATAAGACAATGGCCGATAAATGTACGTAAATCACCATTGATAATACACAAAATTACCCCTTATGTATATTACAAAAACTGGTTAAAATGTAAATCAAACTTAATAATCAAACAATCAAGTTGTTAAGCCAACAAAAAGGAAAACGTTGCTGTAAATCTTTGGGAACCAGTGTAATAAAAAGCCCAATGTCTCCCCCCCTCCCCATTGAAATAATAACCCAAACAACAGATGTGCATTATTTGTTCAATTGGCATTATTTGAATCTACAGAAGAGTTAATTTTGTTTATCATTCTTGGGGATGTACATCAATTTATTGACCATTGTCTTATCCCTTTAATCCCTGAATAATAACCCAAACAACAGATGTGTATTATTTGTTCAATTGGCATAATTTGAATCTTACAAATGCAAAGCTCTATTG
>LS057655.1:0-10729 GCA_900241095.1 Acartia tonsa
AATTTCAGCCTTTTATCTTTTATAGGAGCCGAGAAAATCACGTTTCCCCCAAACTAAGACAGACGGACATACGGACATACGGACAGACGGACATACAGACAGACGGACATTTCAAATTATAGAGTAGCTTCGCTACTAAAAAGACTGTTCACCTTATCGTCAGCTAATGGGTTAATACGAGCCCAAATTTTGAAACTATTTTTAAGATTTCGGTCCATAAAGGGAGAGAGGGAAATGGCCACAAACTAGTTTCCTTATGTCTAATTTAAAACAAATATTATTTACCCAAGATCCAGGGGTGGCGTTTAAGTCGTAAGGGGGGGAGGGGTCGATTGATTGTTCTAAATCCCTCCTTCGATTCGTACGCCACTGAAATTATGAAGCGTAGAAACTCTATACTAGTTTCTAGAAAGTCTACTCTTTACATCCATTTAAAATATACTGACACCAAATTTTTGTATGTTATAATTTTCCTGTTCATCTGATTTTTTCTAATTTCAATTTCAACAATGCTAAAAGTGAAGCTTTAATAATTAAGTCCTAAAAATGTAAGTATGTCCTTAAAAAGTATCCTATATTCAAGAAGTTTTAAAAATTTTGTTTGAATTTTGCATTTATATATTCTGCTTATCCAGTTCTGATAAGTGTAAACGTTTGTTTGTCCTACCGTTTCAGAACTTTTCTTTTTTGGATTTTGCCATCCTTGTTAAAGCATATTTTTTTTTCTTTTGTTAAAATAAACCAATTTTATGTACAGCAATAATCACTTTCAAATTACTTAGTTTTGTTTTAGATAAATAATTCATATATTTATATTAAGAAAGATTAAAAGTTTTGTCCAAAAAAATCTAAATTTTTCAGTTCTCACACTCTACAAGTACGAATCCTCGTTTGATCTACCGTTCAAGAGCCTTATTATGGAAATAAACGATAATTTGCTTTAAGCTGACGTAATTTAATATTAAAATTTTTATCATGAGGGTTGAAAACATCAAGTTTGAAAGAAAAATAATTTTTGTTTGAACTACTTTCATCTACTATTTTCATTTACACCACCTTTCCCTCGCCACAATTTTCAAGGGAAAACAGGAGAAATTCCGCGCCACGCTTGAGGTAAACTCTCGCAATGATCTTCATTTTCTATTCAGTAAGTTTCTGGCTACGACACAGTAAAGAAGTCTGAAAGTGATTAAGTGATGTACAAAATTTAATATCATAGGTAAGATTTATTTATGATAAAAGTTTTATAAATGATTAAACAATCAAAATTCATATAATGTAAAAAATAACATCAACTTTAAAATTTAGTATTAAATTCTTTATATATTTTTACATTACACATTTGCTAAAGAAACCAAAAAAAAATAAAAGTAAAAATTTGTATTTTTTTGTATAAATATGACAATTTTCTTAATTTATCTTTTAATGACCTAAAAATCAGAGTTTTCCCTTTCACTACACACACCTTTAAGGCGAGTCGTAATAGTTTTCTCTTTCACTACCAATACCAGCGCAACCTTTCTCCCTTTCACCTGCCTTGGTTAAACTTTCTCTTCTACAATTTTCAATTTGTGTGAGTAAATGTAGGACAATTTTAGAAAAGCGAAAGCACAAATTTTCTCCTGGAAGGTAAGAAAATTAATTCGTCTATTTTATTACAGCATTTTCATTTATAATAGCATTTTAATGCTACAATATTAATACAAAAATTTCGAAAACTTTTTTTTTTAAGCAGTAAACAATTTTCCAGTATAACTTTCCAACCAATTAATATCCGCTGAATTAAAACCGGTTCTCAGCCTTACTAAAAAATCATGCAAAACATCGTATTACAGACAGTTTTTCACAAATATTAAAATAAAAATCATAAAATTAATACCATATATACAGCTTGGGCTCTAACTTAAGAAAAGAGTCCACTAATATCCTTAAATTTGCAGTAATCTAAAGAAAAAATATACCACCTCTATAATGATGAACAAGATTTTCCATTCTGGAGATTAAACTGTTTGAAAACTTTTGACACTTTTAATTTAGAGCTACCAATATTTAATAAAAGTTTCCAAACGAAAGATAACGAATTTAAAAAGGCTTAAAACTATGTGTACCAGTGTATTTTAAAGTTCAATGTGTTCAATTTGTCCTTTTTTAATTTGAGTTCCATATAGAAAAAGTAAAAAGAGAGTGGAGATTTTTCTAAGGGTGATCTTTATAAATAAACTGCTCAAAATCTGTATAAATCTTTTTTAAGATAAGGACTTCAATAAGTTTAATTGTCAGTAAGATTTTACCAGACAGACAAATAAGCCTTTTTACTTTGTTCCGTTTTTTTGTGTATCTGGTAATATATCTCTCATCATAAATGAGAAACTGCCATGAACCAACACAAAGCTTCCATAAATTTTGTGAAGCGAGCAACTTACACACGAATAACTTAATTCTATTGTATTTCTATAAAAGCCAAACTACATTTTTTAGAAGTTTTGGTCTAAAGTAGGTTTTATGCTAAAAGCAGGGGTAGGATCAAAGGGAATTTTAATTAAAAAAGTGGTCCAATTAAAGAATAGAATGTCTATTTTTATATATATATCATGTATAAGTTAATTGCTAGTTAATTTAAATAAACTTAAAAATATATACATATAAAAATATAAGGGTAGTCTTAAGTTTAACTTGATTTAATAAGTTCGTTTTAGCTAATAACAATAACAATTTTATTTGCATAAACAAAATGAAAATAGATTTTAATAACTACAATTTTTATGTTTTAGGCGTATAAATATGGCTCCCAGTGAAGATTTCAGTTATTTGTGTCGGCATTGCCCAAGAACCTTCAAATTGCAAGATTTCTTCGAAAAACATCAAAGAGTTCATGAACTTAAAAGACAACATGTATGCCGTTATTGTGGATATGTTTATGGGGCAGCTAAAGGCCTTTTAGGTCATTTAGAAGCTGTTCATGGAGTAAAAGATAATATGTATGAAATGCTGTCAACAAACCTTAAAATGTGCCAAACATTACCATTTGGACTTGGATCCCAATATTTTCAAAGTAATAAAATCCTTGGAACTTTAAATCAAGCAAAACTTGCGCAAGAGAGCGCCGCTTTGCTTCAAAAAGCGCAGCAAGCCATGCTTGTCCAGATGAACCAAGCAAGGACAGTACAGTTGTCTCAACTTTCTCTAGTTCCGTTATCAATCAACCCTGGAACAAGTGTGAGTACTCCCATCCTTTCTCCACAGTCTAGAGCAATGAGATCTTCCGAGGACAAATCTAAAATACCTTCTCCCGCAGGCACGGGAAACTACAAGATATACGGTAATACTTGACACACATTTTTAAAACGCGTGCGCGTGCACCTAAGCTTAGCTGATCTTAAGATTTCACTTTCGTAAGATGTCCTTGAAACTTTTTAGCGCACACTTAGCAGACATATGTACATGCAAACCATATGCTGTTTTATTTCACAAGTTGATAAAGATTATAATATGATAATTTAATGTTAAAAAATATTATTATAATTTAAATAATTTTAAATTTTTAAAAAGATTTACCAGAATGTCCATTTAAATCTTGTTGATTTTTAACTTTTTTTACAACTAATTCCTATGTTATGTTTTGAGCAAAGCATTCCTATAGTTCCTAAAAACGTAAGTATGTCTGTAAGCATTATTCTGTACTAAAGCAGTTTTTCAACTTAGAATTTTGATTTGACATTTATATATTTATGTAATGATTTTTCATTTCTGACACTCTACAAGTAAAATGTTCGTTTGTCTAAAAGTTTTAGAGCTTTGCTTTTATAGATGTTGTCATCCTTGTTTACACTTTAATCTATTTTTAAAGGCAAAGCTTGACTAAAATTAGGGTCGGTTCGTCCGCAACGGTTAGCTCTTTTCGTTAATTTAGGCATTAGAATTGCCCTACCGATTTTAAACTTTGCATAACAGTAAAGTACGAGTTAGAAAGCGTAGCAACTCTATGATTATAAACAGAAAGTCTTTACGTCCATTTTAAAACATGCTGATTTTTAGCTTTTTTGACAATATTTTTAAAAGCAAAGCTTTTCTATAATTAGGGTCCATTTAAAACATGCTGATTTTTAGCTTTTTTGACAATATTTTTAAAAGCAAAGCTTTTTTATATTTAGGGTCCATTTAAAACATGCTGTTTTTTAGCTTTTTTGACAATATTTTTAAAAGCGAAGCTTTTCTATAATTAGGGTCAGTCAGTCCGTCCGTAACAGATAGCTTTTTTTCGTTAATTTAGGCATCTTAGAATTGTTCTATTGATTTCAAACGTTGCATGATGGTTCCTGTAGTAATAAGGTACGATTTAGAAAGCATAGCAACTCTATAATCGTTACCAGATTTTAAACATGTTGATTTTATTACTTTTTTAATAACAATTTTTTATGTGATAAAATCATCCGATTAATCTGATTTTTGGATTACTAATTCCTATTACAATAAGGTATAATATTATAAGCGAAGCATCTCTATAATCAAGTAATAAAAATTTCAGTATGGTCTGAAACAGAATTCTGTATTTGAGAAGTTTTGCAACAAATTTACGGATAATTTTGTCAAACCTTATATTTTCATATTTTGTATATTCAGTTCTGACACTCAACAAAAGTTAATGTTCGTCTGTCATACCGTTTCATGGCTTCGCTTTTATGGATGTTGTTATCCTTGTTTATTGTATAATTAGGGTCGGTCAGTCCGTTAATCCGTCCGTAACAATTAGCTATTACCGTTAATTTAGGCATGTAAAAATTGTTCTATCGATTTCAAACATTGCATGATGATTCCTGTAGTAGTTAGGTACGATTTAGAAAGCGTAGCAACTCTATAGTCGTTACCAAAATGTCCGTACGTGCATTTTAAACATGTTGATTTTTTTACTTTTAAACAACAATTCTTTATGTGACAAAATCATCCGATTGATCTGATTTTTGGATTACTGATTCCTATTACAATAGGGTACAATATTTTAAGCGAAGCATCTCTACTATCAAGTCCTAAATATGTCAGTATGACCTTAAACAAAATTCTGTATTTAGAAAGAACAAATTTACGTATAATTTTGTCAAAATCTATGTATTCATATTTGATAAATTTAGTTATATATCGTTATTTATTAGTTATTTATCGTCTGTCATACAGTTTCAGAGCTTCGCTTTTATGGATGTTATCATCTTTGTTTATTATATAATTTTTTAAAATAGACATATTAGAATTATCCTATCGATTTCAAACTGTGTATGATGATTTCTTATAACAGTAAGGTACAATTTAGAAGGGTAAAATCAGGAAAAAGGACAAACAAACAATAACTCTTGTAGCGTGTTAGAACTTAATAAACAGAACATTAAATTCTAAGTCTAAACGAAATTGTAGGTAATTTTGTTGCAAAATTGCGTAAACATAAGGTACAGTAAAAGGACATACTTTTATTTTTAGGATTAAATTATATAGTTGCCTTGATTATAATTCTTTACCATGTTGTCCCAAGAATTATTATTTCATGAGTCAGATGAATAGGATAATCTTATCATACAAAAAAGGTTGTAAAAGTGTTAAAAAAATTCTTATGTTTTAGAAGGTGTACGCTTTTAAATGTATTTAACTGTTTTAAAAATCATAAGGCAAAGTTTGAAATCAATAGGATAATTCTAACATATTTGTTTAATTATATTATACAAAACATGTTGCCTAAAAATAAAAATCTTATTATATTTACCCAAATAAAATATTCCAGTTGACTGCTAGAAGGTGCTCAAAATCACTTGCTATTGTCCCTTTTAAAACTCTGCTCTTTTGGATATTGTTGATTTTTTCTTCACTTTGCACACCTTACACCCAGATTCCTTAGACCCTGTTTGCGATAAACAATTTATCCTTTATTATTTTACATTTTTAGAAAAAGTGCCTGAAATTAACGACGCTGGTGATGCCCAACAAAATGACAGTGGCTTCTTTCATTGTACAATATGTACAAGAGAATTCTCTGGTTTAAATAGTCTCAAAAAACATGTACCAATTCACACAAGAAGAGTCCAGCACAAATGTGATGTTTGCGGTTATGTTTTTGGAAAAAAAGAATATCTGTTAGATCATATGCGAAAGCACACAGGAGAAATAAGTCCAGTGTGTCAGGTCTGCGGACAGACTTTTAATAAAAGTTTAAAACTGAAAGAACATCAAAAATTACACAGAAATACTGCTTTAGACGGCTCTGCGCACAGTGATAATAACCCTTTTAGATGTCACCTTTGTAGAGATACTTTTTTGACTGCTGATTTATTGCGTGAACATTTGAGAAGCAAGCATTCTGAAACAGTTTATAAGTGTGATATGTGTGATGCCTCATTTGGTGATGTTAGAGGAAAAAATCATCATATGTATAATGAACATCAACTTGATGCATTTCATCAAAAATGTAAGTTTAGTAGAATTTTCTAAAATTGTTTAGTAATGCTATTAAAACTGTTTTGTTTGTATTATTCGATTTTAAAAACTTTTTTTCTAGGTGTTTGGTGTCCTGTGTGTAATCAAGGGTTTACAAGACATTATAACCTCAAAGTTCATATGTACAAGTCCCATGGAAAAGATTATTTGGAGAACAATTTCTCATCTGAAGAGTTAGAGTCTCTTATGAGACCTCCTCCAGGTTCAAATACAAGCAAGGCATCCACATCACCAAAACAGCTAGATAAAGAAGATATTGGAGTAAATACATCATTACCAATATCACCACCATTGACTCCGAAATTATCACCAAGACAAAGATACATGACGGAAGATCAGCCACAAGTTCATTTAGCCCTTGACCTTAAGATTAGGTCAAGACCTGGACCAGCTAGTTTGACAAAAACTAAATATTATTTTGAACAAGAGTCTATGAAAGTTCTTTCCAAATGCAATTCATGTGATCTTAAATTTGTAGATAAAGTTGACTGTGATTTTCATTATGAACAAGAACATAAATATGAAGATAGAGATTATCAAGCAAGTGAACCATTACAAAAAAGAAAACCTGGTCCTGCAAGTCGAACTAATCCGCCCATGGAAAATAGAGTTAGTTCTGCAACCGATGTCAAAGGAGAATATGGATATCTTTGTATGCAGTGTGGTAAAGTTCTTATGCACAAACAAAGCTATGTGAGTCATATGCGAGTTATTCATGGAGATTACTATGGAGGAAATAAGTGGAATGGAAGCAGAGTAGTTGATATGGTCCTTGGAGATCAAAGCTTTAGATTCAAGTCTGACGAAAATATAAATTATTCTCCAAATGAAAACTTATTAGACCCAAGTGATTCTGCACACAGTAAACGACGGTCATTTAAAGTCGCCTTTGACCAAAATGACACTCAAGAACCAGAGACTAAACGACTTAAACTTTCACAACAAGGTATTAAAAACTTTAGAAATTTAGATTCTTCTAAGACTGTCTTTTCTTTTTCAAATGCATGCACTAATAGTAAATTAAAACCTCTTGATCTTGCATGTAACCCCGTTTCTGTATCTATTTCAGATGAGATAAAACAACATTTTGATACAAATTATTTTAAAAATGGAAATAATCTATTGCAAGTTGTTTCATCTCATTCATGTAAAAAATCTTTTAAGTCTTTGAATTCTTTTCCTTCGTATCAACAAAACAATGCTCATTCATGCAGAATAACCCCACTTGGGTCCGAAAATGCCACTAGAACTTCTAGCATTCACGAATATGCTGTCAAGCTAAAAACGGCAACTGCTGATGAAACAGGAAAAAAAAAATTTCTTTGTCCAGTTTGCAATTGTCAATTAAGTTGGAAAACTAACCTTTCAGTTCATTTACGAACCCATTCTGGTGAAAGACCTTTTCAATGTATTTTATGCTTTAGCAGGTTTAGGCAAAAAGCACATCTCTACAAACATTTTCGTTGTTCCCATGAACAAAAAATTTCACCCTTTAAATGTATTTTTTGTTCAAAATTATTTACAAGGTCCTCAAATGATCTTTACAATCACATTACAGAGGTCCACCAGCAAGATGTGATGAATAATCAGAATAACAATACTGAAACAATCAATAACAACTGCGTGTTACCATCAAATGAAAAAAATCAGCCAGAACCACTATCATTAGTGATGACATCTGCCTTAACACCTCCTACAGAAGAAGATATACGCACAGATAATTCTGTAGAAGATTACCCAGATGAAGACTCAAATCATGTCTGCATAAGAGATAGAAATGATGACATCCAGTTTGAACCAGTAACGCAAGAGTTTTTATTTGAGGGTCAGTTAATCAAACCTTCATATTGTGTATTGCCTTTTGTATCTGAAAAGGAAATCAAAAAGGTAAGATATTTTTTTATCATATACCTAAGCCTCAAAGACTTTATTAAAAGGTGTAAGAGTTTCTTTTGATGACTTATTAAAGAGGATTTGCCTCTAAGGGCAGAGGATGGTCACATAAAGTATTGTTTGTTTTTAAAGGGTATATTTTTTCATAAACTTCTTTCTCAAGTAACTTTACTTAAATCGTTAAACTATTATGCTTAGCCTCTGTAGCATAAACAAAAACATTTCAGTAGATAATATCAGTGCGTATGTACGTCCGTAACTGTACCTTTTTGATTGAATTACACATATAAGAATTGTTTTATCGATTCCAAACTTTGCATAATAATTCCTTTTACAGTAAGATACATACAGATTTTAAACTTTTTCGACAACAATTTTTCCTAAAAATCACAACATCTTCGGTTTAGTGTTTAGCAAGACCTTAACTGACAGACATTCAGATAAACGCAATTTGCCAAGTGGGTAATGAACATAAATATATTTCTAGCATATCTTTTGTACTTACTTAAATTACTTTTAAAATGTTATTTATTTTAGCAATCTCAGAGAGGCGAAGATTCATATTCTGATGATGAAATTGAGGATAAGATGGTTATTGATGAAAATCCAAAAACCGAAACTTTTTTTGAAAGATTGAATAACAACAACATTCTCAGTGTTAAAGATAACCAATCACATTTATTAAGAGAAGAAAGGTAAATGATTTTTTTATACAAACAAAATTTGTATTATTTGAATAAAACTTAAACTTATTTTTTTTTATAGAACTGAAGAATTCATTAGAGAAACAAATATCATACCAAGAAGAAATTTTTCAACTTTTGAAAATTCGCTAACTCATCCATTTACCTTTTCTTTATCTGCGTATCTCCAAAAAAAGAAAGAAATGTCTGCTATTCTAGTCCCAAGATTTCAGCAAAACTCATTTGCAAAATTAACATTAGAACATGTTTCAAAATCGTCAATGTCTATGAAATCTCCAATGATGTTAATAAAAAATGATATTACCAGTGGAAATAATACAGCAGTTAGTGAATATGAAAATCAAATTCAATCAGATTCCTGGCCTTTGAATTGTATAAAATGTAATTCAATGTTGCATAATTTAGAAAACTTTAATCTACATATGAATGATCACTGGTAATAATTTATTTAAAATTAAAAAATTACTAAATAATTTGTAAAATAAATTTTTCAAAAGGTGCTTCCCTACAAAGTGTCTGTTAACTTTGCTTTTAATCGAAATTAAAATAAAAAAATAAAAAGAGGGGGAGAAGGTCTTCCTAACATAATTAAATTACAAGTAACCAACTGACTTTATCTTACTTGACCTGGAATAATAAGTAAACAAACAAAATTTCCTTAGTTTTTTTTTAAATAGGTGCTCGACAAGGTACTTTGAGGCGTCTTTTAATATTTTATTTTAACAATTTTTATAAATGTAATATTTTTAAGGTCTGATGACAAGTGTTGTCCTGTTTGTGGTTTGCTAATAAATTCAAAAAGATTTAATTTCAAACAACATTTAAAAATACACACTGGAGAAAAACCATTTGTATGTCATGTTTGTTCTAGAGCATTTAGACAAAAAGCACACATGGTAATATATATCATATTTTGTTGAAAAAAAACCTAAAATATTTTTGATGTTGTAGAATGTTTTAAATTGTTCCAGAATTTTTAAAATTTCTTTATCTTTAATTTTTAATCATGATCCTAAAATAAGTTTCTTATTTATTATTTTTCTTTCTTTACTTTTGTTTTTAAATAGCTTTTGCAATAATTCTAATTTAAATAATCACTCGCTTTACTTTTAACGATAATCAAGCCTTAATTTAATACATTTTTAGGTCAAACATGTGACAACACACAAAACTGAAGTCAAACAAGAAAATATATTATCTGTAGCTGCTTTTAATGCTAAAATTTCTGTTATATAACTTAAATTAGTAAATAATTTGTGAAATAAAGTTCTAAAAAAATATTTGTTTAAGAAACAAAAATGTTTCGCACCTAACATCTAAAATTTTTGGCCCAAGACGTAATAAAATGTCCCATTTCTAACTATTATTGTTCGGAGTTAATACTTATTTTTTTCCGATAACTTGCGATCAATAAATAAACAAGGATGACAACATCAATAAATAGCGAAGCATAAATCTATCATGAAATAGACAAACAAAATAAGTTCTATAGCAGATTAACTGTTATCATAACAAAGAAAAAAAAGAGAGATATATGCAAATAAATATGGTGCATTATTTGCCAAATGTAATATTTTTCTGCACTACCTCTCCGATTTTGTTAATACTCTATATTTTGGTCCGTTGGGTAATTCAAGGATGCTGGATGGCCAAAAAAA
>LS057656.1:0-10728 GCA_900241095.1 Acartia tonsa
GTATGTTTCATGTATTTGTGTCCAGGTTAGGTTAGGT
Organism: Acartia tonsa; assembly: GCA_900241095.1. Lineage (NCBI taxonomy): Eukaryota > Metazoa > Arthropoda > Copepoda > Calanoida > Acartiidae > Acartia > Acartia tonsa. Next base: position 38 of record LS057656.1, read on the forward strand.
TATGTTGGTTACAGGGTAGCCCAACAGAGTTACGATACCGGAGATTTAGGCCTTGATGGGTTAAGCCACCCTCATATGTTAGGAATTTAGAATAAACTACCTTTTATTTTTATTTTAAAATTAAAGAGGAGGTAGGGGGCTTCTCGCTACGAACTTTAATGAAAAGCACCAATAATTGTATTATGTCTATTATGATTATAGTCAACGAGAGATGGGACAATGGGCTGTTTGTTATACTAGTTCCCAAAGTTTTATAATAACGTTTTCTTATTCATTGGCTTATCAACTTTGGAGACTTTAGTAATTTTGTTTGGTTGGATAATTAAATTGAATGCTTAAATGTTTCAACAACTAATTTTAATCTCCTGAAAGGGTAGTTTTGAGTATCATGATTGGGGTTGTACATCAATATATTGGCCATTGTCTTATCCCTTAAGTTCCCTGTAATTATAGTACATTTAGTATATTTCTTACTTAGTTCTAAGAAGATCAATGGCTTTCTGGTTCTTGTCAGAAAATCTAAAATAATATTTATTTCTTATAACAGCGAAGCTTTTAAAATTTTTGGTTTGTTCTATTATTTGCTTGTAAATATGTCATATCTGTTAAAACTTTTAAAGGTATCCAAGTGTAATTAGAATTAAGTAAACAATTATAAGGTTTTTTCTCTGAAGCTACAGACCTCGGAAACTGTCTATCCAATTTTATTGTAGTTTCAAGGAAGCTTTATAAATGTGATTGGGTGGTTTTAGGCTATTTTCCTGACATCCTTCGCCCTCCCCTAGAGGATAGGGGGGAAGCAATTAGTTAAAAGATATAAAGAGCCATCAAAATCATACCTTAGAGTTTCATTGTCCCATCTGAATTCAATTCTTTCCAATCTAAAAAAGAATAAATTAGATCTGATTAATCAATAACTAATGCGTCAATTTAACTATAACATTAGGTTGAATTTCGCGACTCTGTGTAAATGCAGGGACAAGGGATATTTCATTTGAAGGAAAAAAATCAAAGCAATTTGTCAAAATCATTTTACTATATTAATATCACAATCATATGATAAATGATAATTTGCTGACAAATAATCATACTCTCAAGAGTATTTAACATTTTAATAGGTAAATGAAAAGTTGAGGTAAAATAGATTTTCTTAGGATGAACAATCCCTTAACCCTGTTTGTATGTAAAATGAATCTAGAACCTACTGCTGGATGAGATGTATTTGAATTTCCCAATGTGTACACAGTTTCCTCGGTGTTTCCTCATCCTATCTCAATACTTACTACTAGCTAAAAAAATTCAAACTTCCAAAAAAATTCTAAATTTTAATGTATAAACGATTTATACATTATACATTCAAAATTTTAATTATTTTCAATTTAGATTTTTTTTAAAAGTTTGAAGCTTTTTTTAGCTAGTAGTAGATATTAAGATAGGATGAGGAAACACCGAGTAAATTGTGTACACATTCGGAAATTTAAATTCATCTCATTTACTCCTGGTATCTGAAGATATTGAAAATTGTACCTTTTTCACACAACCCAATACCGTGGACTAATAGGACTTTCAGTCAAAGGTCGTGTAATATAAGCGTTCTTAGTGCCTTATGATCTACTTTCATTCCAAATAATTAGAGGTATAGCAAAGCCTTTAAATAAAACTATACAAAAATCTTACTTTGTACAATATTTAGACAATCCATCAATCATGTGATCAACATGAATTTTAGTGGTGATATTCTCAGACGTTCCCATCACCTGAAAATGAATTGAACTAGAAATAAGCTAAGATTTTTAAAGACGCCTGCAATGAATGAAATTCTAGCTTAAAACATGTTTGCTGAAGCTGTTTATAGTGCCAATAAAAAAACTGAAGTTATTCAAACAAATGACCAAAAATAGGCCGATACACAGACGAAATAACCAAAAGCAGGCCATTATACATTTTAATTGATCAATGGTAGGCCAGTATGAAGTAATTTTTATAGGCACTATAAAAAAATATTTATATTTACCAAAATCTTAGCATTGATCATCTTGTGTAAAACTGTATTCCAGAATGTGTCTGTTACATGAGCCATTCCAGAACAACCTAGACCTTCCAGCTGCTCGCCAAATCTGCATTAAAAATATTCCAGGATATATTTTACAAGAAAAATGTTCTAGAATATACCAAAGAAAAAAATTTCCAGAAATTCTAGAAAAAAAAGCATTAATATTTCAGTTATATGTTAGAAAACAACAAGAATTTATTAGAATATAATCTAGAAAGAAAAAAAATATTTTTCAACAATATTTTTGCAAAAAAAAAATATTCTTAAATATACTGTAGAAAAAAACAAGAAAGATTAAAATATATTCTAAATAATGACTAAAATATTCTGTATATATTCTAGAAATCAACAAGAATTATTTCAGAATATATTCTAGAAAACAAAAAGTACATTCCAGAAAATATTCTAAAAAACTTTACTTTTTTCATTTATTCTACTAAACAACACAAATATTCCAGAAAAAAATAACTTTCTAGTATATATTTTAGAACAAGAATATTCCAGAAATTATTCTAGAATAAAATATATTCTATAATACATTCTAAGAACCATTGCATTTATTATAGTAAACAACAAAAATATTCCAGATGAAAAAACAATAACTTTCCAGAATATATTCTAGAAAACAACAAGAAAAATCTAGAATATATTCCAGAAAAGAAAAAGAATATTCTAGAAAACAGCATGAAAATTCCAAAACCAAAAATATTCTGTGTTTTACCTTTCAACAAATTTGATCAAAGTTTCCTCAGTAAGATTGTCAGAGGCATCAACATCCAGTGATCTTAAGGTTGCAACTTTTCCTATAAAGAATTTTTAACAAAATTACAAAAGATGTGCATATTTTGCTTATAGAAATGATACATTAATGAATGAATGGATGTGTAATATACATGGATATTGTGACAGGGGAAAATTTGTTGTCAATGTAGGTTAGTAACATGGAAATTATTTATTACCAGCTACGAGTAACAATGAATTACTAATATATCTATTAATGAATGCTAGTTGGATGTAGTTATGACAGTTACTTTAAAATTGACACAATTTAGTTTGATCCCTATGTCCCTGGCTATACTTTCCCCAGGGAGACATGGCATTCATGTAAAGTGCAGGAAAGGTTCCGGTGGAAGAGAAATAAGTTTGGGTGAAATCACCTGATTTTGTTCATTGTAATTGGGGTTTTATAACTTAAGAATCCTGGTTTTACCTGATTCAATCCATTTTGCCAACACAAAGTCACACATTCCTAAAAGTTACAAACATAAGAATAGTTATTTATAACATGCATGTATAATATATATATAATTAAAATTTTAAAAAATGTAGAAAAATTTGTCATCTTTTATTTTATAATGCACTGGCGGCTACGCCACTACAGAATTATAGGGGGCCCTTGAAGTAGAGGGGAGGGTGGTGGTCAACACCTTTGCACATTCAATCGTAGTTATAAAAAAGTTACAAGCACTTTTTGGTATATTTTGGCGAAATTTCTTGATTATTCGCGGTACCCTCTCCAAAAATGGTTATAAACATTCCCAGGACCTTTTAAGATCAACATTGTAAAGGATAACCATATTGGTGCAGCGGTTGGCGAGATTCTTTGGAAGAGACAGATATACAGACGAAGATCCTATTACTTTATTATAAGGATATATTTGAAATGTATGTGCTTGTTTAAAAACTTTATTATTTTTAAAAGAAAATACATACCATCGAGTTGACCAGCAGACAGCCAGGTAAGTTGTGGTATTCTAAAAATAAAGTATCATATAATATTATAGACAATATTCTGTGAATAATGAGAAATATAAAAAAAAAATATATTGTCAGTTTTTTTGCTTGGGCCTTCAGACCTTTTTATTATAACAAAAACTTTATTATAAGGACATTTAATGCTAAACTATCAGGGCTAGTTTTAAAATTAACATGAAATATATATTAGTTTTTTATCCATTGTGTTATCCCTTGAGATCTTTAATAAATTGTGACTTCTCACAGAGCTGTTTTAAAATAACAATCCATTAAAAAAGTGTACCATTACCTAGTTAGAACATCAACAAGACAATCTTTGGATAAGTCAGTGGCAGTGATGTCTAATTCCTAAAGTAAAGATATTAAAGTTTTTGCTTGATTCATAGTTGTATGGGACCTAACCAAAACAAAATATTTTAGACTTACTATTTTGTTGACAAGGTTGGTCTTAAGGGGGCAGCGAAATAAATAATTTGTGCTTGTCAAGAAACATAGTCAAAGAGGAATGCAGGTGATATGGGACTGCATATCATACTAGTCCTCAAAGCTTTATAAACATTTTTTTTTCATTTGCTTGCTTTAAAACTTTACACCCACTTTCTTTTGTTTTAACCTTTAACCAAGGTAATCCTGATTTTACCCCAAAAGATCATTTAAGTTTAGAGCAATTGAAAGTTAAACGTAAATACTGTTATTTTAATTTGACATGTATCCTATCTGAAAAGACCTACCCTAAGATTCTGAGCTTTATCCCATTCAACAGCCATTACATTTTCATCAGTTAGGTTGGTCTGCTGAAGCATCAAGCATCTGAAAAATTAGGTTGACTTGAGGGAGGTGGGTTGAGTTAAACTACCCAATTTTTTAATGTAGATTAAAATATAAAGTTTTGGGGTAGCGTGATTAATTTCTAAGGGTAATTTCTCTTGGAAGGGTGGTGGTACCCTCCCCCAAAATAGTTATAAACCTTTCCAGGTTACCCTGTAAAGGAGAAACATATCTGTTCAGTGGATAGCACCTCCTTTGGTACATACAGACATTGTGTAACTTTTTAAAAAGGTTGTCTTGTAATAAAGCTACTCCATACTCTTTTCATATGGAAGAATTTGTTAGAATGAGGAAGAGTTTGTAAGAACCAGGAAGAATTTGTGAGAATAAGGAAGAATTTGTGAGTATAAGACAGAATTTGTGAGAAAAAAGGAAGAATTTGTGTGAATTAGGCAGAATTTGTGAGAATAAGGACGAATTTGTAAGAATAAGACAGAATTTGTGAGAATAAGACAGAATTTGTGATAATAAGGAAGATTTTGTGAGAATAAGATAGAATTTTTTAGAATAAGGAAAAATTTGTGAGAATAACACAAAATTTGTAAGAATAAGGAAGAGTTTGTGAGAATAAGGAAGAATTTGTGAGAATAAGAAAGAATTTGTGAGAATAAGGAAGAATTTGTGAGAATAAGGAAGAATTTGTAAGAATAAGGAAGAATTTGTAAGAACAAGGAAGAATTTGTGAGAATAAGGAAGAATTTGCGAGAATTCATGAGAATAAGCAAGATTATTCAAGTTATGAATTGTAAATGATTGCCTATGCCAGCTATGAGAGCCAGCCAAGTATAAGGATCAACCACAGGGGGGCAGCAATCATCTCCGTAACCAGAGCTAACACTATACACACACACAAACAATAACAATTATGTACAGAAGTTGCGCAACTAAAATCTAAGTAATGGCAAGCCCATGGGAAATAGTTCATTTCATTAAATTTATTTTAAATTTACAGGGGTAAGATAGTGGGAGAAAATATTCATAGTGGCAGTGTTACTCTACAATTAATTTTGTATGTCTATCCGTCAAGGAAATTTGATTTTCTCCGCTGCTATTTAAGATAAATGGCTGAAATTTTGTGTAATTGGGTATCCAGTATATAAATAGCTTGAAAAAAAAATATTTTCTTTAAAGGTTTGGTATGAATAGTTGAAAATTCTCTCTCTTTCTGGACATCTGCTTTATAACACTTTATCTGATTGTCCATCCATCATTTCTTGTGCTTTTCTACTTATGCATGTTTAAATCCTTGTTTTTTTATTTGATTATAATTAAATTGTTTGTATTGCCTGCCAAAGATTCGATCTACATCCTTACTTCTAGCTAGAGCCATTATCACTAGACTTTCAAACTTCTAGGTTTTAGGTTAAAAGGACACTCTACACTTTTAATTTTTATAACTTGATATAGTTTGTATGTAAATTGATCTGTTATGTACTATGTTTGTCTGAATGTATAACTGAACCGATATGATTCTCCTTTCATAGGTCCAGGGAAGGTTTCTAACTATTTTTAAGGCAGGTACCATCAACCTAATGAGAGAAATCGAAAATAATAAAAAAATCTTTTTAAAACTAAAATTAAAAGTGGAGGGATGATTCCCATCCTCCGCCCTTAAGGCCCCAAGAGGCCTCTAGGAGGCGTAGCCGCTAGTCAATATACAATAGTAACAATATGTTTATCTGTATGTGCAATGAATGTTCTTGCTAATCACTAAACCGATATGGTTCTCCTTTTCAGTGAATATTCTCATAGATCCAAGGAAAGTTTATGCCTATTTTTTTAGGGCGTGTACCTCCACCATTTTAAGACAAATTATCTCAAATATATTTGAAAACAAAAGAGAGGGGTTTCTGTGTTCGACTAGTCAATTTAATAGAGACCACCAACAATTTCAACTTATTTTAACTTTTTAAAACTGATTTTCCAGTATGACTTCAAAACTTATTAATATCCGATAGATGAGAACCGATTTTGAGCTATGCATAAAAATCATGTATAGCATCGTGTTATTGATAGCTTTCCACGAATTATTAAAAAAAATCATTAAATTAACAACTTGTAACAAAACTGGTTTTAATCTTTATGCAGTTTAATATCCGCGGAAAGCTGTCTATAATACGATATGTTATATAACTATTTCAATTTATTAGATGAAATTACAATGTAGAATGTCCTTTAAACATAAAAAAAATATTTGCAATATATTTGCAGAAAGTTTGTATAACAAAGTCTTAACAAGAACTGAGTACTAGCATATTCCAACTATTTTATCATGCTGGGCATATTAATGGATATAATATATACGTGGACATTAATGCATGGGACAAATTGTCGTCAATTCAGGTTGTTAACATGGAAATTACTAATTGGTCAGTTCGTTCATCAAGTAGTAGGGGAAAATGGGGTAAAGGGAGTGGAAAAGGGAGGATCGTTATTTTAGTCAGCTACAAGTTTTACTTTATTAGAGTATATGACTATCTGGTGTAAGATCCAAGTAATAATAAATCCATTGGTACATATCTATCTATTCTAGCATATGCCTATAATAAATCATAATACTTGCAATTTTAGTTTTCTTTCAATATCCATTTTTATAAATTTTTACCACCCCCCAACTTTATATATTTTCCAGCATAACTTCCAAACCTGGATTAAAACCGGTTCCCAGCCACATTGAAAATAATGTATAATATCGTGTTACTAACAATTTTCTAAAAAAATAAAAATCAAAATCATAAAATCAAAACCAGTTTTGTTAAACCGGACCGGGGCTAACAAAACTGGTTTTAATAGTCAAAAAGCAGTTTTTAATTATCTTTAGGGATAAGACAATTGATGATAAATTTATATACATCCCCAATAATGAAAAACAAGATTAATTCTTCTGAGGATTTATTGGTTGACAAGTTTGGATACTATTTAGTGTAATCTTAACCAATTAAATTCTATGAAAGTACCTAAACTTCTAAAGTTTTTGGGCTAACAAATTAGATAGCGTGGTCATTATTCTTTGAGTACCAGTGTATTTTACCGTTAATAAATACTCTGGGTACCAATTGAAGTTATTATGGATATTATTGCAGATTTAATGCACATTGCAGGGTGAAATCTCAGGGATAAAACAATGGATGATAAATTGATATACATACCAAATAATTAGGGTTGTGCCGGCTACTTTTTTGGCCGGATACCGGATACCAGATGTCTGGCCAACGTTTGATATCCGGCAAATTACCGGATATCCGAACGGATAACCGGAAATCCGGCATTATAAATCAGCCGGATATCCGGTATCCGAATATTTTTAATATCCAGTATCCGGCTGGATATCCGGCCCAACCATACAAACAATATTAGAAACAAGTTTCACTTCTGCAGATTAATACTATCGATTGAAACGATTGGACACTAAATTATCCAACCAATCAAAATCTATTAAAAACCCAAAACGAATAAGAAAAAGTGTCCTTAGACTTTGAGTACTTTGTATTTAACAGTTCAATGTATCTCCCTCCCTGGTGAAATCTAAATTAGTTATTCATGGAAAGGTTTATGGTGGACAAATTAATCTTACCCCAAAATAACAAACAAGTTGAACTCAGACAGATATTTGAACTTTAAAATTGTTAAGAATATTTTATCTTTTATTGTCTTATCCCTGTATCCCTGTGGTTATAAGGTGTTTCTATTCATCACATTAGAAAAACAATTTATCTACAACCAGCGGCTACACCCTTAGAGGCCTGTAGGGGGCATCTAATTGGGTGGGGGATGTTTTTCTTGGAAAGGAGATGGATCCTGCCCCAAAATAGTTGTAAACCTACTTAGGATCTATCATAAGATACATTGTAAAGAAGAACCATATTGGTTCTGTATTAAGCGAGATTCTTTGGTATAAACAAATATTGTATATTAGGATTTTGTTAACAAAGCTACTCTATAAGTCAGATAATGATATTGTTGTAAGGTTGTGTGTGTAATTATATTTATTATAAAAAAATAGCAATGATGGCAAAGATTTAATTATACAAGAGTTTGGAATTTTCTACTTTTTCTTTTTAAAACTAATATTGAATAAGTAGGGGTCTTCAACTCCCCTTCCTTTAAGTGCTACTAGAAGCCTCTAGGGACGCAGCCGCTAGTATACATATACAACATACTTTTTTATTTCTATTAACAATTTGGTAGTAACACTTAGTTTCAGCCTAATATATCATATTTTTTCTTAAAATCAACTATAATTATATCAGGGAGGAAGGGGATATTGGACTGTAAATTACACTGATACCCAAAGTTCTATAACTGCAAAATCTTATTCGTTGGCTCAAAAACTAGAATAGTCCAAACTTTTCAAACAATAAAAGGGGAATTTTGTTAATCACGATTGGGGATTTATTCAATTCAACACCCACTGTCCTATCCCTTAAGATCCCTGACAATAATAGAAATACAAGAAGATTTAATTGCATTTTTCCAGACTTAAAAATAATCTACAGCCAATGCAATGGCGTGCACAGAAAATTGCCTTGGGGACGTAAGCTACTACCAATTTATAATTCAATATCTACATCCTTCCCTCATTTATCCATCATTCACATATTCATCATTTTTTATTTTCTTTGTTCTCCGGGTTGGAGGAAACACAGGTACCCAAAGTTTTATAAAAGTACTTTCTTATTCGTTGGCTCAAACCTATGGTTGCTTTTATTAAAATTTTATTGTTAGTTACAATCTATTAAGTGCCCAAATTTTTCAACCAATAGTCTTTATCTACAAAGGGGTAATGTTGTTTTTTGATCATTTGGCATTCACATAAAATTTACAAGCCAAAATATTAGGGATCTTAAAGGAGAAGACAATGGGCGAAAAATTAAAAAGTACATTTACAATTAAACTAAACAAATTATCCCTTTTGAAGACTAACAATATTGGCGGAAATGTTTAGATACTAACTAACTAACTAATTCAATAAATCATCTATAGCCAACGAATAAGATAATATATAAAATGAAATTTACAGTCCAATGTCCCCTCCCTCTCCCTGATAAATGTTTAAAATTAGAACAAATCATTGAATTGACAGAGATGATTGAAATGAAATTAAACACTTTCTACTATTACATTAATTAAATAAAATTACCAAAGCTTTTCAACCAGAAAATCTGTGGAAATTTTTTATGACCTTATACATAAATGTCAAAAAGTAGGTTTGATTATTTGTTTGATATCTAATTAAAGTTACAATTATTTTAATCGCTGATATGCACCTAGAGGCCTCTAGGGAGAATAGTTAAACGACCCCACCCCACCCATATACAAATTTAGTTTTTAAAAGAAAATCTAAAAATAAATTATAAATAGTATATATAAATAGTATATGTATACTTCCAAGGACCTATGAAAAGCTGCATGGTAAAGAAGAACCATAGTGAAAAGCGGTTAGCAATCGGTACAGATAGACACAGCAGAAACTTAGACATCCTGTTACTTTTATATAAGGATTGTTATAGATTCAAATGAAATTGGAGATAACTTGTATAAAATAATTTTACAAAATTATAGATAAACAATAAAGTTATCTATGTATACCAAAACTATCAAATACTCAAATAAATTTCTTATCAGCAATTTGATTCTTATATGATAAATAAATTTTTGTTATGATCCTTAAACATTACAAAACCCTCCTTTAGATATGAAACTGGTACAAAGTACATGAATTAAACTTTGCAAGAGATATAAAGTACATCAGTGCAAGTATGATACATCTATTACTTTTCAATTTAACCAAAAATGTTTTTTTAAGTATGCAAAAAATATACAAGATACAAAATTTACTTTTCGTACAAAAATTATAAAAGTTTTAATCTTACCTTTCGGAATTTGTCCAGGGTTAACATATTCTTCAAACAAACTTCTCTTTTTTCTACCCGTAACGTTCTTAAGCATAGCTTGGCGCAGGAAATATGTAGCAAGAGTAGCCTGTCCCGGATTTGAAAAATTTTGTTAAAATTTTTGCCCCCAGCCATAATATAGTTGATTTATGCAAAATATT
>LS057658.1:0-10722 GCA_900241095.1 Acartia tonsa
GAATAGAGATTTCTAGAGACACCCTCTGTAAATCAACCAATAGGATGACATGGGAAGAACAGTCTGACTATGTTATTTATAGAGATGTGTACAGATTTTGGCTCAAAGGGGTAAAAAGTTTTCATTTTGTTGTCATAATGTGTCACCTATAAATAGGAGCATTTCTTAGGATAAAGATTTGCTTGGGTAAATCTTAGACTGTGAAATGTATATACACATATAATGTGAAATATATACAAACGATATATAATAATAAATCAACTATGAATATTGTATTATTGTTGTATTTCTTAGGATAGAGTTAGCATTCTATAAATAAGATTATGGGTTCAGTTTGACCATCTAGATATATTACACTATTTGGTACAAGACCCTTGTCCTAATCCTTGCCTTACAGGGAGCTTAGGATTTGGCACTATGTTTAGCAAGCTTGAGATCTTCAGTGAACTTGATGTAACAGACCAAAAGGTCTTGGCTTATATTCATCAACCATAAGGAATTATTCTTCAAAATCTCTGATTGGTACCAAACAGTTAGAACAGGGAAATGGATTTTTGGATGTCTTGAGAACTAAGGTAATCCCTCCCTCCATCTATAGTTATGATCATATTCCCACTCAGCACAGACCTTAGGTTCCACCAAGGCATCAAGTTTTTATTAAGTATAAAGCTATACAACAGCTCAAAGCAGAAGATACCATGATAGAAAAAAACAATAACTTGAAGGAAACCTTATTGCAACAGAGTTGTAGACATACTTTAATTAATAAGGAGCAAAGGTACGTTTGGTACAATCATAAGGGGGGGGGGGTGGTTTAATGCAACCATCTCATAATCAATTTATAAATGGCACTTAGAATTCGAATTATGATCTGAAATTTTGCAAGAGTAATCCTTGGTAGGTCTATTTTCCCTAAATTGAACAAAAAGTTGGAAAAGTAGCAGCTAATGGCTGGCGGCTCAGCCATTTAGCCATTTTGGGCTATTTTCAAGGGAAATTCATCACAAAACCTATCTACACATAATACTCTTTTCCGCTCCAAAACATTTTTAAACAATTCTAGCTAGTATTTGCTGGTACTAGAAATCTAAAAACTGTCTTATTGTATCATTTCACATGATTTAAAGCAAAAATATGTTTCAAAAAGTTGATTCCTATGTAACTTATGACAGATTTGCCCTAAAAATAGCCAAAAAAAAACAGCTAAAAAAAACAGCTAAACGGCTGAGCCGTTAGCCATTACTTTTTCAACCTTTTGTTTGATTTTGGGAAAATAGACCAAAACACAATATTAAATATATGAAGCCTGGATAATCATACAGTTGAGGAACCAAATAATATGTATAATCATATCTTAGACCAATAGATATAGTATATCTAGATGGTTCAACTGGACCCATAATCAGTCAAACTTTTTTTTTAAATTCTAGCTTACAAACACTTTTTTTTATTTATTATGTACAAGCCATTCAAATAATACAGCAACAAAATATTTCTACAAAATAATCTATAGAAAGCTAACTTTATCCTAAGAAATACAACTATTCGTAGGTGACTTACTATATGTTTTATCATATGTTTCACATTATATGAGAGAATACTTTTTTACAAGATATGATTTACTCAAGCAAAGCTTTAACCTAGGGAATGCATCTATTTATAGGTGACTCATTATGCAAACAAAATGGAAACATTTTGCCCTTTTGAGCCAAAATCTGTACACATCTCTACCAATAACATAGCAAGATTGTTCTTCCCATGTCATCCTATTGACTAATTTATAGAGGGTGTCACTAGACATCTCTATTCTTTGAGTATACAAATTGTGAAGAGAATTCTTTTTCCTCATGTTTGAGATAATTAAGAAAACAAGTATATCACAAAGACAAGTTAACCAGATTCAAGTCAAATCACAACTGCTTTATTGATTTTACATTACTAAGATTTTATTTGATATATAAAGTGTCTCAGAAGCATGATTTACAAAAAAAGAAGTATCTCATCTTCCAGTATTAAAAGTAGATGTGGCTTTTATATTTGGCAAATTTAGTGATTTTCACCATAAATATTAAAATTGAAATATATGGCAAGAAGGAACAGCTAGGATTTTATGCTGAATGGATTCTACTTGTCTCTAGGTCCTATTTGAACGCTGCGTTGTCCGTTTTCATGGTAATTTTTGTTTATCCTTTATTTAGTTAAGCCAGGGTGTGCCTGCTTATCATAGCAGCAGCCAGTTGAAAAAAAAATGACAGGGGAAATGTCATCTGAAAACAAAAAAAATACAATTCATAACTGATGGAAAAGCTGGAGGTAAAATATTTTTTTCCTACAGGTGCAATATCTCTGTCCCTGCAGATTTTTATTTGCAATAATTATTTGCACTTTTTATGTAGCGCAGTCGCTCTACAACTAGGGTATATTCGTACGTCCGTTCCTCTGGCCGACAAAAAGCGCATATTACGCCCCACTCTCACACACTCAGGCAAGGATTTCTTAAGCATTTTGAAAATTTACGAATTTACTTATATATAAGTATTAGGACGTCTTTGAGTCTTTCTAACCGAAGGATATTCTAACCACTGAACCGATATGTTTTTTTAGCTTTTTACAACTTAGCTTCTCAAAGGTTTTTGGAAAGATTTATATCTATTTTGGGAGAAGGTACCATAAGTTACAACCCTCCAAAAAGAAATCGCCTAAACAAAAAAAAATTATCCCATCCCCCCATAAATATTTATTTTTACTTTAAAAAGAACACAATTGAAAGTTCGGGGTGCTACTTTGCTACTCCCTCCCCTTTTCACACCTGAAGTGCCCCTACTGGCCTCTAGTGGCGTATCTGCTAGTATTATATATCTTACAATAGCTTCACTTACAATGACTATATTTATCCTTTTTAAACAAATGTTTAAATTCTAGTTTTTTTCTTCATTTGTTTGCTTAATGCAAATTGTTTTTTTTAAATGAAAAGTTAACATAAAATAATCAAAATTTATCAAAAGTTGTTTCGCATAGTCACTTTTTACTTTTTCATATCATTATTTTATCTATCTATTACTTGTCGTTTTTTTTTCATTCTCTTTCTGTTTATAATATAAATTAATAAACCGCCACTGACATAGAAGCAAAAGTTGAATTTTACTACAAAAAGCTATGAAACCCTCCTAAAATATTTTTAGTTCAGGGCCCTTAATCGGTTAATATTTTGCCATACACAAAAAAAATGTGTTTCACCCTCCCTCGCACCCTTTTTCAAATCCAGATTTTGTAATCTCCGCTAAATAAAAGCTTGGACGTATAACACTTTGTTCTTTACGACCTGATATTAACCTAAGTAAACATGGAATGCGAAACTGCTAATTAATCATAATTTCACCAAAGAAATTCACATTTGATCAATTAATAACTCTGTACTACGTTCAAATAGTCCATATAATGGCTCGGCAGCAGCTTACAAAAGGCAGTCACTTACTCCAGCCAGCCGCTTACACAAGGCAGCAGTTTACTATTGTAAAGTAGGGTTGGGCCGAATACTTTTTTGGTCAAATATCCAGCTGTTTTCTAATGCCGGATATCCGGTGTCCGGCCGAATAACCGTATATTTAAGTAGCCAAAAAAAAATTTTTTTTATAAAAAAAACAGCTGCCGTTTAGTCGCCGACTGCCGGCTGTTTAAACAATCAGCGGCCACCGTATTAGCAAGTAGAAAAGCACACAAAAAAAGTATGGATAAACGAACAAAGAGAGGTATAGAGTAGATGTTCAGTGTTAATAATTCTTTTTAAATTGAGATAATTATATGATTATAGAAAATCATTAAATCTTCATAAAAAAGTAAATATTCTTTGTAGCATGACCGATAGAACGACGGACCAAGTCAAATGTAAATGTAGGATGAACTTTGGAAAATTATATATCCAAAACAATTTAGCAGTCTGCCTTAAATAGTAGCCTAGAAAAATATATTTTATACCCTAATGTTACGGACAGAATGTCGATAAGACGGACAGACAAACAAACAGTTAACTAATACGGAAGCTTTGCTTAAAATAATAAGCAGCTGCCGAGCCCTGGATTATTTGGTTTACAGGAAGTTCTTTCTGACTCTGGCCATGTGAAATGGATGCGTAGTTAAAATCAGGGATCTAGGGATAAGACAATGGCCGATAAATTGATATACATCCCCAATGCAGATACACAAAATTACCCCTTCTGTAGATTACAATTGAATTGGTGGTTCAAACGTTTGGACACTCAACTTAATGAACTAACCAATCAAAATCAAATAAAAGTCCCTAAAGTTGTCAACCCAACGAAAAAGAAAACGTCGTTATAAAACTTTGGGGACTGGTGTGATAAACAGCCCAATATCCCCTCCCTCCCTGAATTAATATATGGCAAATATAAAGTAGTAAATCCATAATTTATTAATTTGTGCTTAATATCATTTCCAGTATAGCTGCGAAACAGAAAAATATCCGCTGGATTAGAACCGGTTCTTAGCCATACTGAATAATCATGCACAAAGACCCGTATAAGAAACAATTTTCCTCTTATCTTAAAATAAAAATCATATAATTAAAATAATGGTTTTAATCTTATAATTTATCATTTTAATATCCACGGAAAGCTGTTTACGATGCAATAGATTATTATTCTTATACTTTTAGTATGCAGCTTACTTGTATGTGAAATTGTTAAGTTTATTTATCTATCTATCCTTCGATTTATCTATCAACCTATAATACAAAGTAGAACGATGTCTGTCTGTTTGTCTGTGTGTCTGTCTGTTTGTTTGTTTGTAGCGAAGGATCTTGCTTACCACTGAACCGATTGGGTTCTCCTTTACAGGGTAGCTTCTCATAGGTCCCAGGAAGGTTTTTAACTATTTTCTTGGAGGTGGGACACCCCCAACCCCCCAAAAAAATTAAAAATACCCCCCTCAAAAATTTTTTTTTTTCTTTTTAAAACTAAAATTAAAATAGTGAGGAGGACTACCCTCCTCCTCCATGAAAATTTTTTTTTTTAGATTTATTTTTTAAAATCTAAATTGATCAAACCTCTTGGGGCAAAGCCCCTAGAGGCTAGGGGCGAAGCCGCTAGTCTTACATATAACTTTAAAACGATGACGTCATACATAATAAAGTGGTTATATGCATATATACTATATATTTATATACTTGTAGGTTTACATTAATTATTAATATATTTCCTTCAAATATAGTAAACCTTAGTACATGGATATATTATCCAAAAAAATACAATATTATGCCTTCGTTTTTTTACAGTCCAAAATAATCAGTTTTAGACATTTTTAGCATCACTTATCATAAGATTTTTTAGCCAAGAGTGTTTAATTTTTGTGTGCGCTTCGCGCCCCCCACCCTCCCCCCCCCCCAATTCTAATCAATTTGGCAGGGATATTAAGGGATAAGACAATGGACGATAAATTAATGGAAACCTCTAGTACAATAGACAATAATAGCCCTTCTATGGATTCAAATCATTGCATTGGTTAAAAAATTTGGACACTAAATCCCGATGTTATCAGTTTACCCAAAGTTTCTAAAACCCAACCAATGACAGATATCTATAATACAAAGTAGAATGATGTCTGTCTGTCCGTCTGTCCGTCTGTCTGTCCCTTAAGATCTCGGTAACCACTGAACCGATCGGATTCTACTCTTCAGGGTATATACCTATTGGTCCTGTGGTGGTTTTAACGAATTTCGCCTTAATTTTTTTTATCACCTCTTGGGAGAAAGCCCCTAGAGGCTAGGGGCGAAGCCGCTAGTTGTTTATAAAACTTTGGGCACCAGAGAAATTTACTTTCCAATGTCCCTTCCATCCAACAGGACTATTCCTGGATCAATTTAAATGTTCTTATAACCATTCCTGTGAATGTAAGTTTTGACTTTCTACAAATTTATGCTTTTACAATTTGGACAATAATATACTAATCACGCTTTTGTTTTGTTGCGTGATTTATGTGGTTTAAACAGTTTTTTAGTAATAGCTAAAATCCAGCCCGATTTCTTGAAGCAGCTTAAAGTGTCTAATAAAAAAATGACGTCATACAATTCAAATGATAGGCCAGTATACAATCTACCATTGGTCAATTACAATGTCTACTGGCCTATCATTGGTCATTTGTATTGTATGGCGTCATTTTTAATTAGGGACTATTAGCTGCCTCCTATTTCTTACATGTTTGTTTTACTCAAATTTAAGTAAAGATGTGTACTACAATGTATAAAATAAATATATTCAAAGCCAACAATTAATTTAACTAAGATAGTAGTTTAATCAATACTAGCGGCTACGCCCCTAGAGGCCTGTAGTAGCACTTTAAATGTTTTTTTTTGTTCAAGTCTCTACGATATCTACCAATGTTTCGTTCAAGTCTCTCAAATATTTTTAAAAAATCGATTTTTCATGATTTCTCATGGGAGGGTGGTGGTACCCTCCACAAAATAGTTATAAATCTTTCTATGAGATGCTACCCTATTAAGGAGAGCCCGATCGGTTCAGCGGTTAGCGAGATCCTTCGGTACACACAGACAAACAGACAGACACACAGACAAACATCCTGTTACTTTATTATAAGGATAATCTTTTGCCATTTAATATTTAGCCCCTTTAATTTCAGCAACGAAATTAGTTATATTCCATTACCGCGGCCTTGAACTATTTCAAATGTATTTCTTTATTTAACTTTTTTTTGCTGTATGAAAAAGCAAAATTTGTTTAGGTTTTTGTATTTAATGGGTAGAAAACAGGGATCTAAAGGGATAAGACAATTGGTGGTAAATTTGTATTCATCACAAATGATGATCATCAAAAATACCCCTTCTGTGTATTAAAATTGTTAATTGAAAAGTTTGTACACTACTATTTTGGAACCAACCAACCAAAAATCAATAAAAGTACCTGATGTTTTTGGGCCAACTAATAAGACAACGTGGTTATGAACTTTGGGTACCAGTGTAATTTACAGTACAATGTTCCCATCCCTCTCTGGTAGAGAGAGTTATTAATTATGAATATGAGTAAAATTTACTACAATACAGGGTGTGGTAATTTATTGTAAAATAATTTGAAAATAAGTTTTTCGTTTCTGTTTTACTTTAGGTTAGGTTAGGTTATATTGGATACTGTAGATCCCCGCAGGCATAGGCTTGAAAAGGTTAGGGACCCCCGCAGAGGGGTTAAAGCGCCAAAACAACTTTTATACAACCTGTATTTAATATACTATTTAGTGTTTTTATACATATGATAATGATATTCATATACATACAAAATATATTTTGGTATTTAAAGTATATTTCTATATATACTGCGGAAAATAGAAAAAACAAACTTTCTTTAATACACGAAATATTAACCTTATATAAAAGTTACAAGATGTCTGAGAGTCTGTCTGTTTGTACCGAAGGTTCTCACTAAATGCTTAACTGATATGGTTCTCCTTTACAAAGTAGCTTCTCATAGGTCCTGGGTAGATTCATAACTATTTTGAGGGAGGGTACCCTCCGATAAGAAAAAACCACTAGAAAATAATAAAAACTTACGCCTTTTTGACATAATAACAAGGTTACTATCCTTTCATGAAAATATAGACGAAAAATCGTCATATAATTAATATAAATTATATTTTAGTTTAAAAAGATTTCTATTAGAAATAGATGCCTGAGAGTTTTAGTGAAGTTTCCAGTAACCAATGAACACCTATTATAACACCCACCTTATTCAAAAAAGTTATAATATCAACAAAAAATTATACCTTTGTGCTTTAAGGAGGCTTTCCCCTCCCCCGCCCCCCCCCCCACCACAAGGAAAATTCTTCTAGAGTCTAGACCATATATGACTCCTAGGATAAACAATCAAATGCTACTTTAATGTCAAACTGCTAAACATTTCAAAATGAAAATGACCAAATTGTGTCAAAAATTATCCATGTGACGTCATAAAAATGAGGGACCATCCATCTCTTTTTTGGTGGATTTTTTCCCACTTCTCCTCGCATCTCCCTCATTTTTATAACGTCACTTTGGTCTTTGTCTTTCGAAATAACGCATATAATGGTCGTAAATGCAAGTTCTTAAAGAATAAGACAACAGGTTATAAAAAAAAATTAACCCTTCTGTATATTGAGATTATTTGTAGAAAAGTTAATACACTACACAACTAGATTGTACATCCTAATGAATATTTAATGAGAGTCCCCAAAATTGTTTTCATTTTTTTTCATTGTTATCCACTCAAGTATAACAATAAAATCTATATAACTACGTCTTGAAACAAATAGTTTGACAATTATTTTACATACTACTATTCTGGATGTTTTTATCCTTGTTTATTTTTGGCTTTACAGTATGACAGTTTGGTTTGGTGATGACAATAAACCAGGGATCTAAAGGGATAAGACAATGGTCAATAAATAGATGTACATTCCTTATGATGATACACAAAATCACAACTTCTGTAGATTTTAAATGGTGGTTGAAATGTTTGGACACTGAATTTAATGCACCAGCTAATGAAAATTCAATAAAAGTCCTCAAAGTTGTCAAGAAAACGTTATTATAAAACTTTGGGGACTGTTGTAATAAACAGCCTTCTATCCCTTCCCTTCCTGCAATTAATAATAACTAACTTTATTCTGACAATACAAAAATAAAATAACAAAACTTTCTTATAAAGCGCAGTAGCTCCTAAACAAAAGTATATTCGTTTAAGGAATTTATTATAACTTGGATCTTTTACCATACTTTCATGTACTCTAATAAAGTGAAACTTGTAGCTGGCTAAAATAATTAAACCTTGCATCGTACTATATATGAACAAACTGACAAATAAACGATGTCCATGTTAACAACCTAAATTGACGAAAATTTTTCCCCTGTTATAATATCTACGTACATTCTATTTCTATTACAATAAGAATGCGTGAGTTTTTAATATATATGTCCTTGTTAGTAGAGCAGCTACCCTATAATCAGGGTATCTCCGTCTGTCCGTTCGTTTGTACGTTTGTCACAACGATCATGGTTTCGCAATTTGTAAAACCTGTTTAGTATTTTAATTTACATTTTATTTCTGTTCTTTTTTGATCAAGCTATTTCTAACTTCCAATAAATAAAAATAAATCTTTGATATTTGAACTAATCTTATATATCAAATTTTTATATAGTCTTATTTTACTAAAAACTTCACTAAATCTTTGATGAAATAGTATACTAACCTAAAACATAATGATCATAATTATGAGAATAGCGTTTTTCTGGTAGAAATAGGTTCATAATGTGATGTTTAATGTTGGTCATAATGTCGACATAAATATCAGACTAAAATGCTGTAAGCTTTTGACACTCGTATTAAATGGTATATATTACGTTTAAAAAATATTAAGATAAGTTTTACTTCAGTAATAAAAAATATAATTTATCTTTCCTTAATTTTAATGTCTATACAAAACTGACAAACAAACAGACAGACAGACAAACACAGTTAACTTCACAATAGCCTCGCATCTAAAAATAGACAGAGAGAGCATATAATATAAAGTTTAATAACAGCTGCCTTACTGCGTTTTAACATTAACTTTGAAAATTATTAAAACCAAAAATTTATATATTAAAGCTTATAGTTTAATAAGCATTTTAATTTTTAAGATGTCACTAAAAAAAGTTCATAAATTGATCCCTTTTTAAAAATTCACTTGAATTCGCACAACAGCTTCCAGTGCGGACTATGGGTTGTTAGTTACTTAGTCTCTAGATAGAACCAGAGAGACATATACATACACTCTATAGATACACAGGATAGATAGATAGATAGACACACAGCCAACATAGGGCATAGATAGATACTGAGCCTCTAGAGGTTGTCATACAGTGCTACAAATATACCATCCACAATTTTTTTAGGAATTGGCATGCAAATAAAATATCTAGTAGAAAATAATTGGAAAAGTTTTTTATTGCATCGTATCATAGACAACTATCCACAGATATTAAAATGAAATATTATAAGATTAAAACCAGTTATGCTGGCCTTGAGGGGCCTAAGGACTGGTCTAACAAAACTTGTATTAATTTTATATATTTTTGTATATATTTTATGTTATTGTCTATAATACAATGCTATACATGATTTTTCAGTATTGCTGGGTACCGGTTTTAATCCATCTGATATTAATTGGTTTCGAAGCCATACTGGAAAAAGCGACTAGATATAGACAACAAGAGAGAGAGAGAAAGAAAGAGAAAGAGAGGAAGAAGATAAGACAGAAAGATAAGAAAAAAAAAGATGAGAAAGAAAGAGATATAAAGGGATGAAAAGAGAAGAATGAGAAAATAAAATAGAGACAGAGAAAGAGAGAAAAAGAAAGAAAGATAGATGGATAAAAGAGAGAGAGAGAGAGAGAGAGAGAGAGAAAGAGAGAGAGAGCATGCCTAATAAGGAGCATCATTACAACAAGGCGGAAGGAAAAACAAAATAAAAAAAATACTGAAAATTTTTGCTGTATTATACGGACAGCGCCTCTCGGAGTTGTTTTGGTTGCTCCTCCGTTTAACTTCTCTCTCTCCTTCCCCCCGCTCTTACCTCTGTCTGTACTGGTTGAGTGAGTGAAGAAGGAGGGGGGGGGGGTGTTTTTTCCCGGGGGGGGGGGGTTAAGTAAAAACGCACCCGAAAGGTAAATAAATGGGGGAGGGGG
>LS057659.1:0-10721 GCA_900241095.1 Acartia tonsa
AATTCTACAATGCCAAATTGTTTTAAACGCACAAGGGTTTAACTTTTTTAAAATTTGCTAAAACATAATATTTGCATGAATTTATGCACTCTGCCAAAATGAGCAGATGCATATGAATAAAGTCTGTAATAATTATTTGATTACTTTAAAACAGATACAACTAATATACCACCTAATTATCACATATCAATATGATGTGCCAGCATGTTAGAAATATGCAGGGATAAGACAATGGACTATAAAAGAGATGCACATTCACAAAAAAAACTCCGGGTATAGTCCCTTTCGTGACAACTCCTCTTATGGGGCTTTTTCTTAGTATTTTCACATAAGCTCTTGATAGGTTATTTTAGGTTAGGCGTTAAGTTGGGTTAGGTGATTGCCCTGCATGGTTAGAGCCCCCCGCAGTGGTTAGAAATAGGAGAAAAACTTCTATGAATATAGGACGAAATGGCCCTTAATAGGCGTTGCCACGAAAGGGACTATTTATTAGTTGAAAAGGTTGGATACTGAAGGAATGTACTGCCCTATCAAGATTTAATAAATAGTCCCCTAAGTTTCAAGTCAACGAATATGAGAACATCTTTTTTCATATGGCTTCGAAGCCGATTAATATCCGATGAAAAAGAACCAGCTTTAGCCATACTGAAATATCTTGCATAGGATCTTATCATAGACAATTTTCCACGAAATTAAGATAAAAATCATAAAATTAATATCAGTATTGTCAGCTCGGGCCTCTTAGATTCTAACAAAACTAGTTTTAATCTTACATTTTTTTATCTTAATATCTGCGGAACGCTGTCGAAAATAGGATGCGATAAATAACAATCATAAAATTTATGGAAACAGTTCAATTAATAATCTTTTGTAGATAAAACTATAACCCAATCGAGACTTATAAATTATTTTTGCGATTGGACATTGGACAAAATCACTTAAAGAATAGCTTTACTACTTTAAATAGGCAGATGCCTTTAATTCAATAATTAAAAAATCCATAATCTCTATAAGTAATTAGATTCAAGTGGTTAGAATCTAAATGTTCTTTCAGTAGCGCAGCTTTTTTCTTTTTATAATTGTCCGCATGCTTATTAGACGTTACGACATAAGGTAAAGCTTATTACATATATTATAATAATAGCGGATATGCCCCCCCCCCCTCTAGGTGGGAGGGGGAAAAGTCGACCATCCAAATTTTAATTAGAGTTTTATTTAAAAAGAAACAGTAAAAATATTTTTTTGGGGGAAAGGGGGGGGGGCTTACATTCACCTCTTGAGTATGTCTATTGTATAGACCATTTTCTTACCAAAAATTTGTTCTAAAAGATGATAGAAATAGCGCGGTTTTGTCTTTTTGATTTATTAGGCTGTTATTTAAGATAGACTGTTAATTTTTGTGTTTGAATTATCACTAACAAATGATCATCCAGCATATAATCGTCCGTTTAATTATCTGTATTCTGTATAGCCCTGGAGCGAGGACATCAAATTTCTTCAACTCAATAACTCATTTTGTCCGTTAATTTGTCAATTTATCTTTTATTTTAGCAAATTGTTTCAGATGGTTGTACTACTTATGGATGTTGTTACACTTGTTTAGATTTTAGACGTTTTGGTCAATATCAGTTTAGAGTCAAAAATTAATAAAATTATATAAAATTTAAGATAATATTCACGAAACTTGTATAGTATTTAATGATCCCTTAAATATACTAAGTTGTCTAGCAGAGGGGAGGTTGAAGGGGGGAAAGGTGTTCACCCGCATGGAAAAATTGATTAAGGTGGCGTCCCACCCTCCTAACCCCCCTTAAAACAGCAATGGGGGTTGTAAAAGTGGATTGAAGGATATCCTAAGTCCTACTAACCCTCTAACAACTTTTTATTTTTATTTTAAAAAAATATCAATATGAACACAATAATTTTCTTCGTCCTAAGATGGTGGAAGAGGTTTAATTTATCCCCCCGCCCCCCAAAAAAGGAAAAATCTTTCTACTTTATATAATTGGATTGATGTCTTATTTTTTTGACAGAGACGAATAAATTATATATTTTTTTTTCTGTAATAAAAGAGCTGTCTGTCTAAAGTTAATGTAAAATAATCAAATATATACAGCTTCTCTTGTTATGGATTTTTTTATCCTTTCTTATGTGTATATTATTAGGAGCAATTTCTTCTAACAAGTGTTTTTTTCTTCCTTTAACTTTTCAATGAAGCATGTGGAAACCTTTTTTAACATGTTTTTTTATTATTAATATTTGATAGGGTAAATAATTTCTATAAATTCTATAAAAGAATTTCTTCGTACTTTTTGAGAAGAACGGACAGGAATTGGACATGAAGCTGTATTTTTGCTGGTTATAAAACTGGCAGCTTACCTAAGACATTAAGACATATCATAGTTATAAAGCATATCTATAATACAAAGAAGAACGATGTCTGTCTGCTTTTTTACTTTTCTCTTTTAATCTAAAATACAAAAAGTTGGGTAGTCAAAGTCAACCCCCCTCCCCTCAAGTACCCTAAGAGGCCTCTAGGGGTGTAGCCGCTAGTATGTAGAGAAACAGTAAATAAGAAGACATTAGTTTGTTTATTTAATTTTATTTAATACATAAGGATAAGTTATATTGGCTATATTGGGTACCAGGAAGCCCGGCAGGATAAAGGCACGGAAGGTAGAGGCCCCGCATGGTTAGGGTCCTCCTCTTTTAGACGTTGTAGAACAACTACACCCCCATACTTTCAATTTGTTTTTGGTTTTTAACGGAGGTTATCAGGGCTCAACATGTACTTTGCGTGAAAGCACAGAATATCGCATTATTTTTATATAAGAGTAAAATTGTATAATTGTTTGTTAAGATCTAAACAACTAAAACGAATTACTTTTCCGGTATGGGTAGCATACATTGGTCCGTTTGTGGTTATAGGCTTTTTCTACCCCTTTCCTATACATCGCCCACATAAGCCAGGGGCGCAGCCGCTAGTCCTTGATGAATTAGATATATAAATGTGGCAAAGTTTTTCTATACATTTTTCAAACATCTGTGTAAATGTATTTATCATAATAACAAGGATGACAACATCCATAAGTAGCGAAGCACAATTAAATCATTGATAAGAATACGGACAAGGAGATTACTTAGTAAAATAGAACATAGCTATAAAGAAAAAAACTAAACATTTATCATGTACGTTCTATTTTGTTTTATGACTGACAGACTGACAATCAAAGTAAATTACATAATGGATTTTCAGTTTATTTTCATACTTTGTCTCTAACGGACGGACGGACTTTTGGAATTATGTAGTAACTTTGTAACTAATGAAACGGTAGCTTCTAGGACTTTTCTAGGAAGGTTCGTGAAACCAACTGTAATAAAAATAATTTTTGACATCCAAGTATTTAATAATTTTTAGGTTTAAAAGTTTGGAGGAGGGAGTCCTGTATTCCCCATTCTTCATTCCATTAAGAATTACACCCCACTTAAAAAATATCTGTGGACGCCACTGTGAATATGCACTATCAGGTGTAGTTAGTAAGTAATTCTTTTAGATAAGATAACCATGGATAAATGACATAAAAATTGTAAGATTCTATGTCATAAGTATATAGTCAATTAAAATGTTATAATTAAACTTTTGATATGTCGTTAATATGTCAGCAAATACCACTTTTATTTAAGCCATATAGTACATTTTTTTAAAAATAGCATTTCTATATTATCCAATTTATATTAAATCCAATATAAGTAAAGGTGTATATTATTAGATTTATTGATCTAAATCAGACCCGCATTTTTATATTTTTAACAAACATTGCTAAAATATCAGGAATCTTAAAGGGAAAAGACAATGGATGATAAATTGATGTATATCCCCAATAATGATTAACAAAACTACCCCTTCTGTAGAATACAAATAGTGTATGACGCGTTTGGACACTCAACTTACCTAATGAGCCAACTATTTAAATTCCATGAAAGTACCAAATTTTTAAAAGTTTTTTAGGCAACTAAAACGTGGTTATAAAACTTTAGGTACCAGTATTATTTAAAGTCCAATGTCTCCTCCCTTCCTGTTAAATGTTGAACGGCTTTGTGGTATTGCAAATACAGGAATAACAAGGACATTTACGTCAAAAAATTAAGCTTTTTTTAAATTTTAAAAGTGAAAAATCTATAGTTGCGCATTTTCAACATTAGTAGTGAGTGATAGTTATAAAAGTTAAAATTAACAAACACTAACATTAAAGAAAGATAGACAGATGAACAGACATAAAGGTCATGAAAAGAGGGGACATTGGGTTGTTTATTATTCTAGTCCCCAAATTTTTATAATAAAGTTTTATTATTTAACTTTGGGGACATTTTTATTGGAATTCGATTGGTTGGTTCATTAAGTTGAGTGTCCAAACGTTTCAGCCACTAACTTTTTATTGCAAGAGGGGTAATTTTGTGTAGCATTATTGGGGATGTGCAACAATTTATCGGGCATTGTCTTATCACTTTAAATCTCTACATAAACGTACAAGGCCTTATAGACTTATAGAGAGGCTTCACTACTTACAGGAAGGATATCTTCCAAATAATGAAAAAACAGATGGACAAAGTGAGTTATAAATAAACTTTTACTTACCTCCATCATAGGACGTCCAAGCTTATTGTTTTAAATCTGAGGTAAAATGAGGGGTTTAAACATTGTGGTGGGGTTAAACAACCCTGTACCCCCTACAACAGATTTTTGATAAAATAATAATAAATAATATAATATATTTAATAAAAAAAATTTGTGATGATTTTTAAAATTTGAGAAAACACAATGTATTGCACATAAATATTCAACTATGCCCAATAAAATGTGTAATAACAAATTATAAAAGAAAATTATTAAATAACTTTTAAATGCACTTGTAGTCAAAAGCACTTTTTTCTTACTGAAATATTATAAATGTATTGTTCTACTCATCGATAATTATTGTTTCTTTAAGCAGGATACTAATAATTTTCTATAATTTGTAACATGCCTTATTTAAGGAAAAATTATGATGATAACATCCATAAAAGCGAAACTCTTAATCAGACGGTATGACAAACGAACAGTAAAATCGTAGAGTGTCGGAGCTTCATAATCAGAATATTAGTTTTGAGTCAAAAAAATTTATAAAAAAATATATAAATTTGTTAAAATGTTTTAAAGAGAAGCTTTGCTTATAATATTAACCTTGTTGTTCTTGGAATCACTATGTCCAAAAACAAATGAATGGGATAACTATGTGATGTCATACCAAAAATTCTAACAAAAAATAAAAATCAGCATGCTTAATCTGGATGTACGGAATATTTAGTAACGATTATAAAGTTGTTATTCTTCCTAGATCATAATACAAATCAATAGGACAATTCTAATATGCCTAAATTAACGTCAGGAGCAATTCGTTACTTACATATGGATTAATTAAAAATAAGCTACGCTTTTAGAAATAAGATAAAATCAAATTATTTTATAAATTAAATTCATTAAATTACAAGAACAAAAAAATATTATGCACCTAACGGACGGAAGGACAGAAAAAACATAAATTTGTTATAGTGCAGATTTTCAGTGATTAAAAGTTACCTTAACATACATTTATGAAATTTATTTTTATGGAAACCGAGAAAATCATGTTTTTCCTAGCTCACGGCTGGAAAATAGAACTGTAGGTCGAATAAAAAATGATATTTAAATTTTCCAATTTAATTTTGCATAAAAATTGTGTTAAAAAAAAAAACTATCTAACAAAATAATTACATCTTTTAATACCTGGAGAGCCCCCACTCCACCACTATTTTAAATAATTTAGAAAAAAATGATGGGGGGATTTTTTGTTTTTTGGGAGTTGGGGGTGTCCCATCCCCCCAAAAAATAGCCTAAAACCACCACAGGATCAGTAGATATGTTCCCTGAAGAGTAGAATCCGATCGGTTCAGTGGTTACCGAGGTCTTGAGGGACAGACAGACGGACTGACAGACTGATAGACAGACGGACAGACAGACGAACAGACTGACGGATGGACAGACATAATTCTACTTTGTATTATAGAAGATATCTTTCTTTTGTCAAATATATTGTTATTTTGCTATTGCAACGGTACTTGTGGAACAAGGGGGGAAGGTACAATGGAACAAAGACGTAAAAATTAAACAGATACCCAAAGTTGTGTTAATACACTTTTTTATATGTTGGCTTAAAAATCTTTAGCTACTTCTACTCAGGGAGAGAGGCGACATTGGGCTATTTATTACACTAGTCCCCAAAGTCTTATATTAACGTTTCTTATTCGTTGGATTAACAACCTTGGGGACTTGATTTAATTTTGATTGGTCAGTTCATTTAGTTGAGTGTTCAAACGTTTCAAGCACTAATTGTAAGCTACAAAAGGAGTAACTTTATGTATCATTATTAGGGATGTATATTAATTTATCGGCCATTGTCTTATCCCTTTTGATACCTGACTACTATTCCTACTAAATAGTAGTGTCCAAGTTTTTCAACCAAAAAAATATTTTTTACAGAAGGGGCAATTTTGTTGTCAATCATTAGGGATGTATATCAATCCATCGTCCATTGTCTTTTCCCTGTTGTGTAATTATTATTATTACCACGTGCCTTATGATGCTTTATATTTTTCCGTTTCCTGATTAAAATCTTTTTCCTTTTAAAATCTATATT
Source organism: Acartia tonsa (assembly GCA_900241095.1). Lineage (NCBI taxonomy): Eukaryota > Metazoa > Arthropoda > Copepoda > Calanoida > Acartiidae > Acartia > Acartia tonsa. The sequence continues at coordinate 6,714 of LS057659.1, forward strand.
TTCATATACATTAATTGATCTATTAGACAAAATTAATCGTAGATTAATCAAAAACAGATTTTAAAAAAAAATTATTTAGCGCATCATATTATAGTCAGCTTTCCGCAGTTATTAAAATTAAAAATTATAAAATTAAAACTCGTATTCATTTCATGACTTTCCATTTTTAATATTCGTAAAAAATTGTCTTAATACGATTCTATACATGATTTTTCAGTATTGCTGAGAACCGATTCTAACCAAGTTATAAATGTGCCTGTTTTAGGCCAAAGCATCCCCCCTACTCTGCTGTTTAATGTCGCGCATTTTACAAAGCAGCAGCAGGAACATTTTTAACGTCTTTAGTTACAAGACAGTGTTGGGCCGATAATCGAACTCACCACCTCCCAGACGACGAGCGGAGGTGCTATTTTTTGAGCCATAGTCGCGGGTAACTTAAGATTAGTTAGAAAAATGAGCCATCTAAAAAATGGTCTAAACCATCCAAAATAGATAGATAAATAATATTACCAAAAGAGATTATTTGCTAACATGATGGTAGTATGGTATACAGAGGGACAGATTCCAGCTTTATACCAGGGATATTAAGGGATAAGACAATGGCCGATAAATTAATATATATCCCTAATTATGACACACAAAATTACCCCTTCTGTTGTTATAATAGTGGTTGAAACGTTTGAAAACGCAACTTAATGAAACTACCAATCACAAACAATAAGAGTACTCAATATTGTTGAGCCATAGAATAGGATAAGGTGTATGAAACCTAGGATACCATTATAATTTACAGTCCAATGTCCCCTCCCTCCCTGGCTATTTCTAGATATTTAAATAAATATGGGGAGGGGCAGTTGACATTACTTAGAGTATCCACCCTCTTGTCACCGGATTTTGCAAAAATTATCAAAGTAGGCGGGAATTATTGGGGTTATGTTTTTGGGCGTTGAATAAAGGTTACCTCCCTCCTTTTTTTCAATCTCAATTTAGTTCGCAAAATAAGTTTCTAAATTAGTAATTTAAAGCAACTTATATTTTTTTCCTTTTGTCATCCTAGCGGCACAAGGATGCCAGCAAACCTGGCATTGTCATCCAGGTGAGAGGATTTTTATTTAAATGGCCTAAAATCTAAATAGTACAACAATTCAACAAGACAAATAGACCAGGGATGAATAAGACATCAGGCTGTTAATTACACTGGTCCCCAAAGTATTATGATAACTTTTTCTTATTCGTTGGCTTAACAACTTGGAGGGAATAAAGTGAATTTTGGTCGATTGGACAATTACGTTGAGTGTTCAAACGTTTCAACGACTAATTGTAATCTACAGAAGGAGTAATTTTGTGTAACATCATTGTGAAGATACATCAATATATCGGCAATTGTCTTATCCCTTTATATTTCTGCATATAGACACACAAACTTGATTGTTACTAAAAAAACTCTTATTCTAGATTGGTCTATACCCTGTTTGTCTCATGTAAAAGAAAAGAGGGGAAGGGATGAGTTAATAGGGGCATAATTATAGTAGTGCTTGAAAATATATCAATACAAACCACGGATACAGGAATAGGACAGTGAAAGATTTATTTCCTTATGACTTTCTTTGTGTACCAAAGGATCTTCGTAACTGCATAACTGATATGTTTCTCCTTTACAATATGTAATGTCTCTTAGGTCAAGGAAATATTTATAACTATATTGAGGGGAGGGTGCCACCACTCTTCCAAGGGAAATTGCCCCTAGAAAAAATCAACCCCTCAATATTTTTATATAAACTAAAATTGAAAATCGGCATTGGTCAACTTCCCGTTAACCTCAAGTGCACTTAGAGGCGTCTAGGAGCGTAGCCGCTATTAAGCAAACAAGAAGTACCATAAAAAAAATTAATTTCAATATGTGCATGACTTGTTTATTTTATTAAAAAAGGATGCATTTTTTCTATTTTTGTCCCCCCCTTAATCTCTTGATATAAGCAGATTCATTTTAGAATATACTAGTAGATGATTGTTAAATTTAAGAGATAAAGTGAAATGTAATACCCTTTAAAATATTTTAAAAGTATGTATCAACCTGTCAGTAAAATGTTTTTTCAGCGTGGCCTCGAAAACAATTAATATTAGCTAAAGCAGTTCTCAGCCACACTTAAAAATCATGTTTAGGATCGTATTATCCAACATTAATTACTCATGATGAAAATACCAGTTTTGTTAGCTGAGACCTTTGGCCACCTCGAGCTAATGAAACTGGTTTTAATCTTATAATTTTTCATCCTTATATACGCGAAAAGCTGTTAATTGTACGATGCGATGCTATTATGGAAGTTTTAGAGATAATATCTCTTTTCCAGGACCTATAATAAGCGTGATTGTATGAAAAACATCGGTGATGCGGTTGGTGAGATACTTCAGTACAGACACACACACAGACAACCTGTTACTTTAATATAAGGATTAATAATTGAAACTACTTTTTCAACATATGAAAATATTTTTGTTTGTTTATCTGCCTATCCAATTTTCTCTGAAAAAATACAGCAGTAGATTAAATAAACCAACACCTGTAGCTTTAGGAAAGAAATGGGGGAAGGGGATAGAATAAGGTAAAGGGGGGTGGGTTTAGACCAACAGCAAGAGAAATACCACCTGTATGTATTTTTGGGAAAAAGGGTGAAATTTAAATAGACTGATAAACTGAAGAATTTTTAGCAAAAAATATATATTTACATATTTTATGATTTTTGTTTATCCTAAATGAAAGATCTCTTTAACGGCAAAACTCTTTTAATTTAGTTAAATTTAAAATTTATAAAGCTTAAATTAACAACCGCTTGTTTTCTTATGATATATCAATCTAGCGGCTGCGCCACTAGCATCTTGCATCTAGAGAATAGCCTAAAACCATACCCAGACTCCTATTTACAAAATTGAAATAACTAGAATCTTCTCAGGACCTATAAGAAGCTTCATTGTAAAGGAGAACCAAATCGGTTCAGTGGTTAGCGAGATGCTTTGCTACAGACAAAAAAGCTTACTACTTTATATTCGAGGATTATATTGAAGTTTTAACCAATTTCAATTGATGCACCAGAAAGTTGTCGGCTATTAATCCCGTTTTCTTTTTTTCTGTTTTACATGAAGTTATACTAACAGTTACGAGTTTCAATCAGGCCAACAAAATTCATTTTTTTTATTAAAATTTAATTGATTACCTACTATTTGGATTTATTCCATTTTGTCATAAATAAGACGATAGATGTATGAATCTCAGATTTCTATGACTTCTGTCTCGAGTTTTCTCCATAAGAAATGCTTCACATAGGTTCTGTAATAAATTTAGGCCGTTATATTTTTAGATTAAGTCTTAGGATGGTTTTGAGCTATTTTGTAGCCCCTCTCTTCGAATACAGTACCCCGAGAGGTTAGGGGCGTATCCATTAGTATAATAGTAGTATTATAGTAGAATTTACACATAAATATCTGTTTCAAAAAAGGAAAATATATTAACCATTGTCCTATTCCTTCCATCCTTGAAAAGCAGAGACGGAAAAGGGAGGGGATAATCGATTAAAGAGGGGGAGGGAGGGAGAAAATGACCTATGTATGTAATAATTTACTACTTGAAGAGCCGGCGTGAGGGGAAGGCATATTATGACCTGATGCTTTGTAATAGGAAGAGGAAATAAACAGGGAGGGAGGGGACATTGGAATATAGATTACACTGGTACCCAACGTTTTATAAGAATTTTTTGTGGGTACTTTTATTTGATTTAATTGTTGGTTTCAATCTAGCAGTCTCGAAACCAATAATTCATATACAAAAGGGGTTATTCTATTGATTGTCATTCAGGGATGTATATTAATTTATCGTTCATTGTCTTATTCCTTAAGATCCCTGGAAAATAAAGAAGGAGGGTGGTTGTAGGGGAGAGAGAGGTAAAGGACGGAAATAAAAAGGATTTAAATTATGTTTTTTTGGTACAAGTTAAAAAAATTAATTTATTTAGC
>LS057661.1:0-10719 GCA_900241095.1 Acartia tonsa
TCCTTCTCCTCCCTGTCGAAGGGCACCCCCGTCGTGGCCAGGGCACCAGAGGTCTCTCCAATCATAAACATGTCCGTGGGATTCAGAATCTTAAACTCCAAGTTTTCATTCAATGCTGACCCGAGAACGTTCACCACAAGGATGACATCTGATTTTGTGGAATTTTCCAAAACTGTGGTATAATACTTTGATTTGCCGAAGGCTAATCCAGAATTTTCAGATTTTTTAACTGTTAAATTAACCGTTGACTTACTGGTAAATTTACCATCACTAACTTGAATGTCTAATGAATATCGAGGATTATTATCAATGATGTCAGGCTTCTGAACAAAGATACGGCCGGTCAGCGTATCAATGCCAAAAATGTCATCCATATTGCCAGAAACTATTTTATATTTAAGCACTGTTTTAACCCCCAAATCCGGATCAGTGGCGTGCACGGTATGCACAGTAACGTTGGTGAAAGTGGGCAGGAGTAGGTCAATGTTATAAAATTGTTGGTCAAACACTGGCGGGCAGTCATTTTCGTCACGCAGGCTTATTTTTACATGCGCTATGGTCTCAGCGCTTAATCTCGGCTTGCCCATGTCTGAAACTTTCACATCAAACTCAAATTGTTTCTGTGCTTCATAGTCCAAATTTTGGATGGTCCTAACAGCGCCGGTGCTAGAATCAACAGTAAAGTATTGTCGCGCCAAATCTTCTAAAATTTCGAACATCAGCAATGAATTTGTCCCGCTGTCCGCGTCTGTAGCCTCTAAAACTAGAGGGGTAGTCTGATTAACAAGCACTAACGATCCAATTTGTGTATTCTCGCTGACACTGCCTTCAAAGTAGTGCTGTACAAATCTCGGAGGGTTGTCGTTGACGTCCAAAATGTGAATGTTGGCCATGACGGTTGATTTAACGCCAACCATGTTCGAGGCCTGGATGGTTAGGTTGTACACTCGCACCGTTTCGAAGTCCAACGCCTGGCGGGTCATGATTATACCAGTGCTGGGGTTAATCTGGAAGGCGGAACCGTGATTGCCATCTATGATCTCGTAGAACAGCGAGGACTGGCTGCGGGCCTCCACATGGATAACAAAATGGCCGCGCGGTAGGTTTTCATAGACCTCTGTTGCGTAGTCCGGCTCCAGGAATCGCGGCGGAGCCGTATCGGCCATTGTTAGCAGTATGTGGACTGGGACGGTGGCGGAAAGCGGCGTCAAGCCATGATCTGTAGCCTTGAGCATCAGCATATACTCTGGCTGCACGCGCATGTTTAACTCCCGCGCAACCCGCAATATTCCCAATTCAGGATCAATGGTAAAGGCATTGCCAACGTTTCCAGATAAAATTGAGTAGGAAATGACACCGTTATCGCCGAAATCGTTATCCACCGCCAAAGCCTGTACAACAGCACTGCCAATTTCAGCAGTTTCGAAGAGTTTAGTTTGTATTAGCTGCGATAAAAACTGCGGGCTATGGTCATTATTGTCTTCAACATTAATGACCGCGCGGGTATAGTCATGTCTGACCAGTGAGCCCTGTTTCTTGACAGATACAGTCAGAATATGCTGGGATATGATCTCACGGTCCAAAGATCTTGCCAGGTACAAAGTTCCATCATTAGAATCAATATTAAAGATCTCCAAGGAATCTGCATTCTGTGCGTTGTGGATGGCATAAAATAACGAGGAATTATTTAGAGGATTTTTCAACGGTAATTTTCCTATTTTTGTCCCAACCTGCACACTTTCTGGGATGTTTATATTTGTGTCAGGTGACACAAATTGGGGTCCTTCCTCATTAATTCGCACAACTTTGATGTGAACTTTGGTAAATTCTTCAATGAGGCCGTCTGTTACTTTAACATTTAGCTCATATGAGGGTTGTTCAGCATAGTTAAGCGGGTTGGCAATAAGCAAGCTCCCTTTGTCACGTGATATAGAAAAATCATTTCTGTCATTGCCTTCAACAATATCATAAAATAACGGGTTGTTATCTTCATTACTGGCCGTGATAAGGACGACTAGATGGCCAACAGGATCTGTTTCATAAACTTCAGCAGTAAGATCTTCGTCAAGAGTGATGGTATTGTTTTCATTGGTAGCTGCCTCCACTACGTCGAATGAGACGCGGGCTATGTCAGATCTAAGAAACGGATACATTACAAAAAAACCTATTATAAAAGAAATATGAAAAGCAACAAAGATGTTAGATTATAAAACAGGAGTTCAAACAAAAAGACAGACATTTTTTTTAAACCCCAATATTTTAGAGGTCCGTGGAACAAAACAAACGACGAGAATGCATGAAAATATGAATCGCTAAAAACTGTGGGTTTTTTCATGGTAGGTAAAGCATTGAAACTATATATCTTCACATAATTTGTTGATAAATATATAAACAAAAAAATATATTCTCATACTTTAAACTGGTAATTCTTTTAATGTATCCGTGCCTGGTAGGATGTCCATGATCATGGCACTGTACAAGTATCTGATACTGTTCTCCAGGTGACAGCGAGGCCGTTGAGTATATCATTCCTGTGGAAGGATGGATCTCAAACTTACCAAGCCCGGCAACCTCGCCGTTGTTGATGCTGTATGAAAGCCTTTAAAAATTTGGGTTGGTAAATTTTTATATCCATTTAAAAACTAAAATAAATTTCTGAATAATTTATACATTTTATTTTACCCTTTTACAGAAATAGTAAATGTAGTTTTTTTTAGCCTTTTTGCAAGAATGAAAAGGCATAAGTTTTAATAATAACTAACCCTGTTTAATTTTAAGATTATGATTAATACACCTTAACTTATTTTCAAAGAATAAATTATTAAAATATTAAAAATTTGACCAATCCTAACCTAGAATTCTGTCCAAAGTCCTTATCAAAAGCAATAACTCTGAATATAGGCTCTCCTCTCAACTCCTCGGCTGTTCTCGTTTCCCAGGTAGAATTCTCAAAGGCAGAGTCGTAGGCTGGCTTAACAGGTTCCTCTACAAGGGCTTCGTCCCCGCTACCCTCGGGGTCCAGAATGTGTTCTTCGTCGTGCTGGAGTAGTTCACTTACGTCCAATATCAGTTCGGGTATTTTTACCTAAATTAAGAAATTATTCAATTAAGAAAATCTTGACTTCCTAAAGAGTAATGACAGTTAAATTTATGGTCCGATTATGTACAGTAAAAATTCTGTATCTAATTATTTGACTTCTAGTGAAAGAGGGCTAATTTACTGAAGTGTACAAAACTATGAAATAGAATTTTAGATGCAATAATTTAGTGGTTATTTGCATATGTACTTTTTTAACTTGCAAACACTCTTTGACTACTGGGTATCTTTCACAAAATGTATTTACAAGATATAATTTAGAATAAATTTCAATGGTAGGTTTAGGGCAATGACGTTTTAATTGATCAACAGCCCATCCTTCCTCTCAGTATTAACCAGTTTACAAAGTAAGAATTCAAACAACAGTGTAAGATTAATTATCGTTGACATAAAATATGATTATTTATTATTGCATTTTCTGAATATATATTAAGACTATTTTTCTGTTTTATCTATCTAAACTTGTCGTTGATGCGTTAATCATAAATTCAATTGTTTTTTTTTGAAAATTACTATTCCAAATTATTTTCTAATGAAACTATGAAACAATAAAATAATCCTTACCTTATAGAAATGTTCTAGGAAGCTGGGAGCATTATCATTCACATCCTCCACCGTGATGATCACCTTCGTGGTGGAGTTCAGCGGCGGCTTCCCCATGTCGCTCACCCTCACCTCCAACACGTGCTCCGCCTGCACCTCGCGGTCCAACTTGCGGTTGGTCGTCATGATCTCCCCGGTCAGCGAGTTCAGCGTGAACAGCGACTGCGGGTTGCCGCCGATAATTTCAAACACCAGCTGCTGGTCGTTGTCCAAGTCGTTGTCAAACGCCTCGATGGTGACTATTGGGGTAGAGGTTGGTGAATTTTCCGGGATGGAGGGGTAGTACACGGGGAATATGGTGAGGGGGACGTTGTCGTTTACGTTCAGCACCTCCACAAAAACTTCCAGCTTGGAAAATAGAGGGACGGCACCGTGATCCTACATTTGTGGATACTTGATTATTTTTCTAATTTATACTATGCAGTAGTAAGATGTATGTGTGTGTAATATCTATTGTAAAGGAAGTGTAAAATTTTTCAGGGAGGGTCTAGTCTACTTACGTAGGGATGTGCTCCCATGACCCCCCCCCCCTCACTCTCCCTAAAAGGTATACCTAATTAACTTTTATGGTATTCCTTCTATTATTACAAAAAATTTTTTTAAAGATTTCTAATTCTTAAATAATGAGCCAACAAAACAGTAAAATATTTAAGTATCCATCCCTGAGCATAAAGAGTGAGCCAGTAATGTTTCTTATATTCTCTATCTAGAACCACCGAAGTCTTGACCCGTCCCTTACTGTCCACAGTGAAGCTGTTCATACCATCCCCGCCCTTGATGGAGTACGAGATGCGCGAGTCCTCTATTCCCTTGTCAAAGTCCCTGGCCTTGACCTTGGTAACTAGCGAACCCGCCGGCAGGTTCTCCGGCACCTGGGCCTTCACAAACACTTTGTCAAAGCGTGGCGGGTGAAGGTTCTCATTCACGTCTAGAATTTCGACCATAACGGTGGCCACTGAAGCTAGCGATGGAGAGCCGCCGTCCATAGCCAAAACGGTTAGGTTATACAGCTGTTTCTTCTCATAGTCCAGACCTTCTTGGATTTTAATGGCACCGGTAAATTTATCAATATAGAACATGCCTTCCGCCCCATAATCAATGGAATATGTAACCTGACCGCCTTGATACAAATCTGGATCCGACGAGTCCACAAACCCGACCACAGTCCCTACGGGCAGATCCTCACGGCACTTGACAAAATATTTATCCGCGGTAAACTTTGGAGGCACATCATTAACATCCAACACGCGGACGCGGACTTTGGCGAACGACGAGAGCGGGTGCTCAGTATCGCCATCCACAGCGCGGATGGTGAGGTCGTAGAACTCCTTGGTCTCTCGGTCCAGTTCTCTGGCGACAACCAGGAGGCCGGTGGAGGGGTCCAGGGCAAAGTCTTGGGTTTCAGTTTCTAGCACATATGTAACTTCTCCATATACACCTACAAAAAAAAACATTTTTTAATTAATAAAATTAAAATCTAAAATACAAGGCCGAAAATAAAAAAAAAATACATTTAAGAAAAAAAGGGTTTGCTTGATTACAAACCATTTGGTTAAAAAATATGTTAAGGTGAGCTCTATTTTAATTTTCTATTAGTGTCACACATCTGATATAGAACAGAAATACATGATTTTTATGCTTCGCCTTGTATGGTTATTGTCATCCTTGATATTATTTAAACGCAAAAAAATGTTACCTGAATCTTTATCTGTAGCGTTCAGTGTGACCACTGGGGTCCCATTCCGCGTGTTCTCTGGGAAAAAGAAGGAAAAGGCTGACTTCATAAAAACCGGCGCATTATCATTCTCATCCCGCACCACCACGTGAGCTAGAATTGTCGAGCACTTTGCACCAGGCGTGGTGCCCTGGTCGCAGGCGGTCACGTTCAGCCAGTACTCGGACCGCCGCTCCCGGTCGGCCTCCCCGATCAGGTAGACGACGCCGGTGGTCGTGTTCATGTTGAAGATTGAGTCCGAGTCGCCGCCAGAGATGACATAGACAAGGTCGCCGTCAAAACCAGGGTCAGGGTCTTCGCATTCAGCCTGAAATAAAAATATAAACATTATTTTTTTGATAATAATATTTATGTTGTTTTAATATTAATGTTAAAAGGGGGGAGGGACCGAACAACCCTTATTTTTAGTTTTAAAACGAAAAAGTAAAACAAAAAAAGTAAAAACCTTCACAGGACCTATGAGAAGCTACACTGTAAAGGACAAACTACAAAGCTTCACTGTGTAGGGGAAACATATTGGTTCAGCGGTTAGCAAGATCCTTCTTTACAGACAAAAAAAAAGCTTACTTCTTTATATAATAGGATTGAAAAACAATATATAATGTCTTGATATTGATCATTAGCGGATAGTTTATTTTTATCAAATTTTGTGATATAATAATGCTATGAAATATAAAATTCATTCAAAATATTATGAATTTTCAAGTACTCATTGAAAAGCCGTCCTTTCAATTATCATTTCATATCTTTATTTCTTGTTTTTATAAAAACAGGCGTGCATCAAAAAATGTAAATTTATTCTAATTTAAAAAAGCAAAGAAAAGTTTCAGATAGGAGTTTTAGCAATGTGATCTCTAGCTTTATTTAAGATTTTAAATTCCAATCATTTGATTACAAAAATTTAATAAGAACAAGAGGATCTTATGGGAATGTTATATTAAAAACTACATGGTAATTAATAACTGATGATTCTAAACCTTTCTGATTATAAAAGTAATAGCTAACTACTGGACTGGTATGGTTCTCCTTTTAAGTCAAGTTCTCTATAGTTCTAGGAAAGATTGTATCGCCTTAGTGACATCTATATGCATAGCCATTTTATAGTATACATTTCTTTAAAAAAAAAAATATTATTTTCAAAGCTTATCTTTTTAAACTACATAATATGTAACATTGCAGAAACATAAAAAAAACTATCGCAAAGATCAGTCTATAAAATGATTTCAAGTACCATGTAACTATCTAACATAAGTATTTCCATAAAAGCGCAGTATTAATGTAATAAAAAATCTAGTAAAGTTGTCATCATGGTGATTTAAAAACAGGAATCTTAAGAGATTAAAATCATAGGTTGAAAAGTTTGGACACTGCTTATTTGCACTGAAAGATTAATTTAAAAATCTAGTTATAAGCCAACAAATGAGAAAACACATCTATAAATCAGTGTAATTTACAGTCCGATGTCTTCTTCCTAACAGCTTAAAAGAAACAAGCCTAAATCTTAAATACGACTAGAATTAAATATCATAGTTGTTTTGATTGTATCATTTTAACAGTCAAAGGACGGAACTTAGCCTAAATGAAAGCAACATAATAGACGAACAGACCTTACGAATTGAAAGTATAACTTCGCTACTTAAAAAAACCCAGCTCATGATTTTATTTGAATATATATTTGCACAGACATAGATAATATATTTTACATATCTTCAAATCTTTACAAAGATTTCTAGGGATAGGTCAGTTGGAAGAAAATAATTTTAGGTAAGGTTTAGTTAACAATACATTCGTCGTTCTGATGTTAAAATCTTCCAAAGGTAATAACCCTGCTTGTAACCAAAGTCCAACAGACCCAAACTTAATCCCAAACTTGATTTTATCCCTGCGGTGATATAAAACCATTATTGGTTATTGTTTACTTGCATTGATATTCCCTGAATCCCTGTATAAATCTGAATTTAATATTGTGTGTCTTGTCTGTTACACTAGCTTAGCCTACCAGGGATCATAAGGGATGTGACAATGGGCGAAAAATTAATGTAACCTTCCAATTATGATCAATAGACTTACCCAATCTATAAATTTACATTATTGCTGAAAACGATTAGATTAATTTCCAATTAATAATCAATATTACCCCCCAAGTTTGTGAGCTAACAAATGACAGAACAATTTTTTACATATGTAGAGGTAATATAATTTACAATCCATTGTACCCTCCCTCCTTGCTTAGCTGTACAAATTTATTCAAACATTTATCTTTAATTTCATCAATATTTTACTTAGATTTCAACTAAACCTTTTCTATTAGTAGATTTAATATGTATGTACTATCATTTTTAAAAATTTTCTTTCATGAATTGTAAGTATTTAAGTATGGATATATTTTTGTTTATCTAAATGGCTATTGTAGTCTTGGGCTTTTTTTTAGAACTAAGTACTTATTTAATGAAAAAGACTATATCTGCATAATAAGATCTCTAAACTTCCTTTATTTTGTCCTAGAATCATGGCGGTAATCAATATCATATTATAATACTCTATCTAAACTCTTGCATCTCAAATTAATTGAATTTTCTATAATGATTTCACGGAAAATCATTTAATTGCAAAATATCTTTTTAATTTTTGTTAATTATTATTTCTTAATCAATAATTAGGAATGAAATTAGATTTTGTGTCTTTCCGTCTGTCTGTAAGCTCTGTTATATAAAGTAGTAAGATTTTCTGGTCGTCTATATAGATCTCGCTAACCGCACCATTTTAGGAAAGCTTCAATTAGTTCCTTGGCTAATTTTAAGCTAAAATACAGATCGCTTAGATGCATCAGCCACTGCAAATTATACAGTTTTATAAACACATTCTCTCATTCGTTGGCTTTAAAACTTTGGGTACTTGTGTCAGGCTATTTCACCTATAATTTTTATCTAAAGATAGCTATGCTTTAATGGATGTGTATATCTTTGTTACCAAAATTTTCAGACTTCTAATGGATTCTATAAAAACGAAATGGAATAAAAATTGCATAAAAATAATATTTTAGCCGTCTTTGCAAATTTGAACAAGGAAGATAACATCCAAAAAAATAATATTAATACTAATAATATTTCCCAGCAATAGGTAGGTAAATGGGGCAAAATAATCTTTTTTCATTAAAAAAAATAATTAAAGAAATGATAAAAGAAGGAGGGGACATTATAAATTATACTAGTAGTACCCGAAGTTTCATTATACATAAGCTTTAAAACTTTGAGTACTTTAATAATTCTTAATAAGTTGGTTTTAACTATCAGTATTCCAACTTTTAAAACGATAATATTAATATAATTTTGTTTATTATGATTGGAGGGAAAATGTTAATTGACAAACAATATAGTCATACTTCACAGGTGAAATATCGAGAAGCTTTGCTACTAGAAAGCCAGCCAAAAACAATAATAATAATTTGCTTTTTTGATTGTTGAAATTTTAGCCATCACGAAAGTGAATTTTTCTCTCTTTTATTTGATGGAATTAATGCATTTTTGTGTTCGTTTAATAAAGCATATACACTTAATTTGGTTTTATGCGATGCACAAACACGCTGTAATTGTTAGCCATAAAGAAAATCAATCAATACCCAAGAAGCTTATGCCTTTAAATGTTATAATACATCAACGCGCGTGTCATCAAATATTTTTTAAAATTTCCTAAAATCTACACCTGATCATTCATCTATGGATTAATAATGGATGTAGAATATACGAGGATATTATGACAGGGGGAAAATTATAGTTTGTTCACATCATTTATTGGTCAGTTTGTTCATCCAGTAGGAGGGCAGAGGATGGAGTTAAGGGTGTGGATGGGGGATGCTTATTCTAGCCAGCTACAAGTTTCACTTTATTAGAGTATATGATAATCTGGTGTATGATCCAAGTACATTCGATTTAACATCGTAAAAATTAAGTGAACAGAGGTGGATTCTTAAAAAAAATTTGCAATGCTAATGAAGGGTTTGCACAAAAAAACTACACTACCCCCCTTGTTCACGCCTGTAGTTATATTGCGTTAGGTAAAGTTTGAAATTCAAGGCTAAAATAATCAAGTTAATTATACTTATGGGATGAATAAAAAAGCAAATTACCCAGGGGGGGAGGAGACATTGGGCTGAAAACTACACTAGCACCCAAAGACTTTTAACCAAGTTATCTTACTCGTTGGATCAAAATCTTTAGGTAACCTTTATAATTTTGGTTTTTAGGTTCCAAACTAGTAGTGTCCAAACTTCACAACCAATAAATTTAATCTTCACTTGGGTAGTTTAATTATCGTATATTAAAAGTTTGTAAATTGCAAAAGAATCATATTTTTTATTATTTGATTGCAATTTATTAAGTCAAAACTTTTTTTCTTCTCCCACTCTTTTCATTCCTGATTTAAAGGTTAATTTTTGCAAGGTGTTTAAGAAAATTGATGTTAGTTGCTTTCAAAGACAGGAAAAGGTATTCCTAAAACCCATCCTTGTTAGTACGTAAGGGGGGTGTACGATGTAACAAAAACCTCCTTAATATTCAACACTCTTTTCTATCCCCCTGAAGTTTCATAACTCAATACCCTAAAGGTATAATAGAAAAGGCTAGATGAGAGATTTTTGAGGTTAAACACGAAAATATTTTGTTTTTAACGAAGGTATGGGCCAGGGAGGCTTTTCTTCCTATGTTAAATGATGATTCCCTGCACTTTTTTCTTCAGTAGACATATCCTCCCCGCCCCCCCCCCTTGTTCCTAAATGATGTAAGTGTGTATATGAAGAATTTAAATGTAGAAACATGTTATTTTTCAGTATATAACCTATCCCTACACTGGTTGATGGATGTACGTGTAATTTAAATTGGCAAACATTTCCTTTTTCCTTGACTCATATGCAGGGAGGAAGAGGACAATGGAAGAAAATTTCAATAAATTGATGTACATCCCTAAAAAAATCAACCCTTCTTAAATCAAAATTGTTTATTGAAAAGTTTGGACACTTCTAATCATTGGATTCTAAGGGATGAGACAATATTCATGTACTAATTAACCAAAACTGTCAATAATATGTATTAAAATTTTGAAAATAAAAAAAAGTTTAAAGCACACGAAAATAAGCGATTAAGGACATATAACCTATTATTATGACCTAATAAGAAAGTTTTCACAAATAGTTGGATAAAATTATCTTTTTCTAAAGAGTTACCGAATTAATTTTGAGGGAAAAACCTAATTTAGATTAAGTGCATTTTGGTTTCGTGTGGGTTTTTTC
>LS057662.1:0-10718 GCA_900241095.1 Acartia tonsa
TCAGCTGTTATCTTAGCTAAGAGATGATTTTTTGTGATAATTTTACTGACTAAAAAATGCATTTACTTTTGATTTAAATTGGTCTGTTGGTATGTCAGTAAGGTTCTTGAGATGTATCTAAAAATTTTTATAAAGGTTTCCAAGATCAGTAATTATCCAAGATACTACCATCTTCTTATGTTTGCATGACCATAATTTTGATGTGCTTTGCTACTTATGGGTTTGAAAGTATATTTTTATATTATATATGTGGACATTATGAGAAGAAAAAATGTAAACTAACGGACATTACCAAATTTTAAAATAGCATGTATCCTGCAAGCAAGCATGTGCCTTGCTTCAAAGTGTATTATATCTTTCTCTCTCTATCTATTGTATCAATTTTAATTAAATCAGGAGGTTGTTCTATCTCCTCCGCTAAAGAGCCCTGTCAAAAATGGTAGTAGTCGTTTGATATGCAATTTCATTGCTTTGTTTTGTTTAGGTTATATGGCATAAAATAAATTTATTAGCTTTATTTATGGTGACATTGTAGAATGGAAGTATGAGAAAAATAGCCTAAATCCACCCCAATTTGTTAATAAAGCTTCCTAGAAAATTACAACCTTACCATACCAACCACTTCCGAGATCTTTAGCTTCAGGCAGAAAAAACATTATTCATTTAAATATATGATTAAATACAAAGCGAAAGAAGGTCTTTATCAATAAACAGGTTAACTCATGATTATGTAAAGTTAGGATTTTCAGACAAAGGTTTTACGATAAAAAGGTGGATTAGCTTTAATGATAAGTCCTGGATTTTTTCACTAGAGCAATGGTTGTACAAGTGTTACATAACATCAAATAGCCTTAAACCATCACGGATCCTATGTGAAGATTTCTAGGTTCAGAGGGTTAGTAAGATCTTAATATACAAACAAACAAATATCTGTGTGTGAAATATAGAGGGCTATAACTGAGTGACTTTTTAAATATGGGTAATGGGTATGACACCTAACTGAGAGTTGCATCTTTTTAAAATCTCCATCATTTTGTAATTGTGATACTTTATGCGAAAATGATTGCACACCATCATGAAATTGGCAAAATGTAATTCTATTTTTTGCAAATTTTCATTTTGATAATTTCCTTTAAGTTAAAGTTGTAATATCCTACCTCCCCGCCCCCCCCTCCACATTTTAAATTTAGTCTTTTATAAAATGAATATTAGAATTAGATTTTTAAAAATTTACCCCCAAACTAGCTGCCAAAAGATATCTGAGAGGATCGATCTCCCCCTCTGACCTTGTCAATAGTATAAAGATTTTTCATCCACCCCCCAAAAAAGCTCGAATGTGGTTTATTTTTAGGTAAACTTAACGTTTGAGGGAAATTGATATTATTTTGTTACATGCATTTAAACGTCTATTGATGAGTATATTTTAGCGGTTTTACTGAATTAATAAAACACAAGGACAACAATGTTCAAAGTAATAGGAGAATGGATTATTAAATATTTTGGTTCTTTTAGTTTCATTATTCTCATTGAAGTATTCTATAATGATAACATTTCTTTTATGTCATTTAGACTGAAGAGGGTGCAGTGTTCACTGAAATATATTTTAATAAATAACTAAGAAGTATCAAAGCCTTTATCACTCAGTAAATTTATCATTTCTTCATTGGATTGAAGAAAAGCAAGCTTTTAGAAAAATTCATTGGGTTTTAAATAGGATTTTAAACTTCTACATATATTATTAAATAATTTTCATTTTTTTTTTCAATCTAGGTACCGTAAGAAATGCAATATATCCTTTGATATAGAGTAGCAAGGTTTTTTGTCTGTAGCTTAAAATTGCAATACCTACTGGTTATATTGAGTTCTCCATTCTATAGAACCTTCATATAAGCCAAAGGATGGTTTTAGGCTATTTCATAAACAGATTTTAGTCTTGGCTGTGTAGTATTTTTCTGCTTTTTCCTACCCTTACGAATAATATAGCTTCATATGGTATAGGCACAGCCGCAAGTAACTTATAGAGTAGCTACGGTAAGAGTAAAGCAGATGGGAAAATAAAAAAATTGCAATACCTTAATTTTGCAAATTTAACTCTCACAAATTATAAGTATAAATTACTATAGAATTTTTAAACTAAAATCAATTTTTAAAATTTTTTTCAAAAAAGGTAGGTATATAACCTATATCTAAAGCATATTTCTTTTGATAGATATACCTAGGTGTCTGGGTAAAAATAATAGCTTTAGGATTTTTGTTTCAGGTCTGACGAATTCATCCTAGCATAGAATAGAATCACTGCAATAAAAAATTATTCTTATCATGTCCATCCATAAAGATATAGGCATCCAGCATTTTAAATTTGTAAGTGTGTGCGAATAAATAAATAACATTTTGGGGACCAGATTCTAGAAAAAAAACATTGGATTATTATACTTTTGTACTCAGCAACTAAAAAATATTATCTTTAAGTCATGGATTTAAATATTATTACAGATTTTTATATTATTGTCCTTTTATATAAAGCAGTAAAGTTTTTTTTCTACGATCTCAATAACTACTGAACCAATTGGATTCTTCATATTAGTTAATCTTCATATAGGTCTTCTGATGGTATAGGTTATTTTAATTTCTGTTTTATGTCTTGGGACTACTTTAAGCTATTTTTTAGCCACTCTTTATCCTATCAAATACAGAGCCTCTAGATGTTAGGGGCGCAGGCGCTAGCATAATATAAAGTAGTATTTTTTTTTGTCTCCAGCCTACTATTTCGATAACTTCTGAACCAATTGAGTTCTCCATTGTATGGAAGCTTCACATAGGTCATGTTTTAGGCTATTTCATTTTCAGTTTTAAGTCTTGGGATTACTTTAAGCTATTCTTATTCTGATTCAGGCCCCTTATTACCCTTCGAATACAGAGCCTCTAGATCTAGGGGCGTAATATATTGTAAAAATGAAAAAATTTTTAGAATGTTCCCCTGGAACATAAAGATTGTTTTTTCATTTAGGTTTCAGCATTACTTATTAAACGTGCTTTTAATAAAACTTATTTGTAAAGGAACATAGATAAGAATCATAGAAATAAGTTCAAATATTATTTCATTATCATAATATATGATAGACGTCGTTTATCACTAAGGACCTCATTAACCAATTAGGGATCTAAAGGGATAAGTCAATGGCCGATAAATTGATGAACATCCCCAATGATGATACACAAAATTACTACTTCTGTGGATTAAAATTAGTGGTTGAAGTGTTTGAACTTAATGAAAGTTGATAAGCCAACGAAGAAGAAACACTAATATACAATTTTGGGGACTAGTGTTTTAAACAGCCTTTTGTCCTCTATCTCTGTGCCAACCAATGGACTATTTGAATCGACAAGGTTTAGGCTATTTATAAGTTACCACCTCGGTCTTTATAGCAAAATAAACTTTTTATTTGAAAATAAATTATTTTTGTATAATCCCTATTCCTAATTCTATTATTTTATTGGTCCTCTCTTTTGTTTGAGATTTTTTGTTTATGCGTGTTTCTGTATTATATACGGAATATACATGCTTAAAAATTAGATAAATAAGGGCTGCCAAATTTAAATATTTAAAGAATAATAAGATATCAAAAACAGGTTCATACATAAAAAGTCAGCCATTACTACTTTTTGAAGATTTTAAATCAATGCTATGAGAGTGAATTTCGAATCTGACTCAAAACAGAAAAAATGTAAAAAAAAAATCAACTAAAAAAAGTTGGCAACTGTGTTCTAAATAATATGCCAATTTGTATGCAATTTTATCCGTCTTTATGGTTTTATACCCCACCCCCGGTTTTAAATTTATGATTTATCTTATATCTTTTTATTAGAGAAGCTACTCTATAATTTCTGTACGTCCATACTTCCATGGGTGTGTTATTCTTTACCATTCAGGGATCTTTAGGAGTAAGACAATGGGCGATAAATCCATGTACACCCCCAGGCTTAAGCTATGATAATAAGATTATGTTTTGTATATTTTAATTATTGGTAAAAGTTTGGATCTTGTTCAGTTAAACCAAAATTTAATAGAAGTATCGAAAGATTATAAGCCAGCCATTGTGAGAACATATTTTTGAAATAGTATCATTTACATTTCCTAATTCTTTAAATATTTCGCTCCTTGGATTAATTTTTGTTTGTTGTTTTAATTATGTGATATACTTTCATGACATTTTTTGTTTATACATTAATTTTAAAACGTGCTTTGAATTTGTTTGTGAAAATTTGTTTTATTTTTGTTTTTTCAAATACAGTTGATATTTTTATTTATGGGGGATTTGTTACTTAAGATATCTAAAACGGATGATTTAAGCATAATAGAAGTTTAGATTAAGCATTTTAAAAATCTAATAATTGTCTATCCATTGATTACACGACCTTTGTCTGAAAGTCTCAACAAGAAGTCCTATCGAGATAGCAGTTGGATTTATAACTTTATATATTTAGCTATGAGGAGGTTTTATGAACATAATGACTCCTTATTTATTTAGATTTTTTAAGTTATTGGTTGAAACGTTTGGACATTGCTGGTTTCTTTAACCCGATCAAGATTTTTAGAAATTTTAAGACAACGAATTACAGAACAAGAGGACAAGTTTCTTTTAGGTCTAGTGTCATTACTGTGTATGCCTTTCAATTCGCGAATAGGTCGTCATGATATTTCCAGATATGTTATACTATCTCAAAATTGACCAAAATTACAAAATTATTTAAATATGCAGTTTTACAATATATAAGAACTGTCAATTTTATGATAAAATTGAAAAATTGAAGAGATTTAAAGTAGCTGTCACTAAATTGGTCAAATTGTCAAAGTACGCTTATAAGGGTAGGTATATGATACAGGTAACTTTTAATGTATTGATGTATATTGTTTACCCTAAGTAAGATTAAGAAAATTATAACTTCTGTAGATGAAAATTATTAATTAAAATTTGGACACTGCGTTTCTGTTCCAACCAATCAAAATTTAACAAGAGTACACAAAGTTTTTGAAATAAGCGGGAAAATTTGTTTTAAAACTTTGGGAGCTCGTAAAATTAACAGTCCGATGTCCCTTCTCTCCTTGCATTATCAAATATTAAAGATAGCAGTAGAAGGATTATCAAAAGTGGGCAAAATAAATCTTTTGAAAAATGTTAAGTAAGGGTTAGTTAACCCTGTGTGGCTCAAGTCCTAAAAATGACTTTTTGGCTGTCAACAAATTTTTTTTTTATGTCTTAGCATTATTTTACTTTTTAGGATTGAGTTTTCCTTGTTACTTTTTCATCCAATGCGCTTTAATATTTTCTAAAGTAAATACAATAACTTTGCTTATGTTTGACAACTTATAAAAGTCTAAATATTAAAATATTTAAAGTTGTACGAAATATTTAAAATTAGAGCGTTATCAACTTTAATATCTTTCATTAATCTATCTTTTCCATTAGACAGGAATAAGAAAATGGATAATTTATTTTTCATTTTTAATTTTAAATGTATTCGATGGTCCATATTTGCTGCAACAGATTGATTGTATAGATGTAAATACAGGTAACTACCTCTCTTCCTTTTTCAATGACCTTTTTCGTCTGCTAGCAAATCGTTGATTTTGGTTGATTTTTGATGACCCAATCGAGAGTCAGCTTAAGGAAGTTGCGATGGGGAGATACAGTTATTCAACCCCTTCTCCCTCTACTTTTCTGTGTTTTACTCTAATTTTGGTACTTCAAGAAAAGGATTATGTAATCAAATGGTTTGTTGTCGGTGATGCTAAATTTAGGATCAAATGCTATTTTTTAACTTTGTTAAATCACGTAAAAATATGTAATTCCTGTATGAAAGTATTAGGATATCTGTAGGTGAGTGTAGTAAAGGATCTCTCTAAGCACTGAACTCCTTTGTGTGGACCATGATGATTTATAACTACTTTTGGAATGGGTAACACCACTATCCCAAGAAGAATCTCCCTAGAAGAAAATGATCCACCACCAAAAAATATTTTTTTAAATAGGGAGAGGGGGCGGTGTCACAACGCTTCAAACACCCCCCTCCATTAGGAGTCGACATCAACCCATTTCCACCTTTACCCTAGTGGCCTTTAGTGATATAGCCGTTAGTTACAGAGCATAGATTTAACAACAAGACTTGATCTTAATTTGTTATGATTTTACTTTTAACATGTAGTTTTCTCTGTTTATAAATATATATATGAAGAGCTGTTTTCTGTCAGATATTGTCATTCTTGTAATTAGTACAACTCTACTCCAAAATAAGAAAGAATAAAAACTGTCAGAAAAAATAAGTCCATTTTTGAATTTTATACTAAAACAAACTTCTTTTTTATTCTTAATTATCAATTATAAAAAGATTGTTTTTTTTGTGCAGAGCTACGTGTTAATATCATTGTTCTTGTTAACAAAATATCCCCTGTTATGACATATCTTTATGTCTAGATTCTTAGGTGTTTTAGTAAAAAAAAGATTTAAATAAAGATTGAATGAATATCTTTTCCAGACAGTTCTAAGCCATACTAAAAAATCATGTATCGTATCGTATTGTTGCCAGTTTTCTACGGATATTGAAAAAAATATTAAAACTGGGTTTCAATATTATAACTTTATTTTAATATCCGCGGTAAACTGCCTATAATACGATACGATAAATAACTATTATTTGTAAAATGTATAAATCTTCCAATTTTCTGAGACATAAAATATTACAATTTTTTTTAATAAGACTAATATTTATGAACTCCATTTGCACAAAATTGTTATGTCAAAACATATAATGCTACATTGAAGAAACATCGTATTTTATCTTGAAATATGCCATGTGTCCCTTTTGCTTTGCTTGACCAAGGTGTTCATACAAAGCTGTCTTATTTTAAATAAGCGCGACATAATCATAAATGTTAATGTGTTGCCTATCTGTGTTAGAGTCTAGATATCGTTGCGTCATACTAGAGATTAGAGTGCTTAATGCAATTGCTCATAAACAGGCAAAACTCATTGGTAAGTAGTTATAAGTAAGGGTCGTGCAATCAAAGGATATTTTTCTGTTAGGTACTGGATTTTCTATTACCATAGTTGTAAGGTACTAGGTCTTATTATCACTCGTTTGACATAGCAGTATATTAGTGTTTCCATAATATAATTAAAATGACAGTCATTAGAAAAAAGTTAACACAAAAGATTGAAACATTAAATGAACAGAAGCATTTCATTTGACGCTAACTTTTTTTGGTCGGTTTTTACAAACACCTTTTGACCCAAATTCATTTTATGCATATTGATAAAACAAAAAATATTGTCAAAAATTTTCAATAAAAATAAGATAAGACAGATTGAGTTATAGGGGAAATAGATAGGGTTAGAGACAAGTATTTTTATAAATAAATGGTAGAATAGGACAAATAATTAAGTAATACCCATTAGACAACCAACCCTTTTCATTGAAGTAATTATTATTTTTATTTAAGTCAAAAGCGAAAATATTTCTATTTTACTTAGAACTTTTAGACAAAGTTTGTACCATCAAATAATGATTGGTTGTTCATTTATTAAAGATCCTGTTCTGGATTATCAAGGTACCTTAAATCTTTTCCTAGCATAAACCCTTCTGTGGACAAATATG
Source organism: Acartia tonsa (assembly GCA_900241095.1). Classification (NCBI taxonomy): domain Eukaryota; kingdom Metazoa; phylum Arthropoda; class Copepoda; order Calanoida; family Acartiidae; genus Acartia; species Acartia tonsa. The sequence goes on from LS057662.1 coordinate 7,654, forward strand.
AATCTTCCACGAAAATTGTACAACAGCTGGTTTAAGTAGAGGTAATCTGCTAGCAAATTGCTCTTCTTTTAATTTAATAGTCCAGTCGTTTTCAAGAACTTATACGGCTTACAAACAAATAGAACATGGTATTTTGAGTACTTGTTCCTGTCCATCGATACAGATAGATATAAATGGATAGACATCTAAAAATGTTTTAATATCTTTATCCAGGTGCCTTTTAGGAGCGCAGCTACTTCATAACTAGGGTATTTATGTAAGTTATTACTATAAAAAAACGTAACTGGACAAAGTGGTCGTACGACAAATGCAGGAGTCCCAAACGTCGGAGTGGACACTTAACCTAACCTAACCTTTTTTTAGACCATATTATAGGTTTTTTAAATGCCTAACCCCTGCGGGGGGCTTATTTGTTCATTCATATATTAACCTAACCTAATCTGCATAGAAATACTTAATAAAATTATTATTTTAACACTCCTGCGTTTGTCAACTCCGACGTTTGGGATTACTGCGTTTGTCCTGGAACCGACAGTGTCTGAAAATTAGCCATGTGACGTCATAGAAATGAGAAATATGAGAGGAGAAGGGGATAACACCTAAAAAAGAGATGGATGATACTTCATTTTTTTAACGTCACATGGCTGATTTTTTACTAACACTTTGTCCAGTTACAGAAAAACTGTCACGCTTGCCTTTAATCAAAATGATCATTATAGAGACAAAATGTTTCTGTAATTGTCCGAGTTTTCGGTTAAATTAAAAAAGAATGTGTAATATTTTTTTGTATTTTATTTTAGTAGAAAACAACAATGTAAAAGTTGATAAAAGCGAATCAGGAACAAATGGGGGGCTATTTGGCTTGTTGGTGGGGGGGATGTCGGGTGTGAGTATATTCCATAGCTCGTTAAAATGGTACCTACAGCTGCTAAGTCAGGCGCGTAACAGTAATGATAAGAATAGGGGGGATGGCTTAGCCCATAAACAGGCGCAATTTAACATTTAGGACAGAGTAGGGTTGTTTGTTTGTTTGATGAACAAAAAGAAGGTATCTTGGTGTCCTTAGCCCGTACCCATTCTTCCTAGGAATCCCTTTGCAATAAATCAAGAGGATGATGCTTTCATGTGGGACACTTCAGTGAAAATTAATCAACATCTTTTGACAATAGAGTTTTTAAGATGGTATCTAAAAAGGAATCTTCCTATAAAATGTTTGAAATCAATAGGACAATGTGCCTTTATCCAAATCGACGATTAACAATATTTGTTAGGTGAAGGACGGACATACATATAAAACATGAAGAAAAAGTTTGCTTAAAATAAATATGACAGCAAAAACAAATATACAAGCAAAGCTAATAAAAGAGCGAGAAATAGGTATTTATAAGTTATGGTGTGCCATCAATTCCCCACTTGTATTACAATATTAATTTACCGCACATAACTATTAACCAGCGGCTACGCCCTTAGGAGCACTTATGGGAGAGAGGGGGGTGTATGTTGATTAACTTCAAACATTTTAGTCATTAGTTTAAAGAAGCTATTTTCAAAGGGTCACTTTCTGTTAGGAGAAAGGATTATTAACCCTTCTTGTACCTATATGAAGCGTTGCTGTAAAGGAAAACCATATTGGTCAAGCCTTTAGCAAGCTACACATACATAGACAGAAAAATATTCTGTTACTTTTTTGTAAGGATAGAGATCCATCTACCCCTATCCCTTTACTGAATTATCATTATTATTAAACACCCTTAAATTTGCAATTACGCAATTTGCAAAAATGCAACAGTGTGTGGATATAATAATATGCGGAAGTGAAGGCATACCAATAATTTTATGCCGTTATGCATAAAACCAATACAAAATATAAATATATACGTTAAACATATGGATATAGAATATGCGTGGATATTATGACAGGCGAAAAATAAGGTTGCTTACATAAAGATCATTTATTGGTCAGTTCGTTCATCCAGTAGAAGGGAAGGAGTTCGGATAACAGAGGGTTGATGGGGATAAATCTTTATTTTAGCAAACTATAAGTTTCACTTTATTAGTGTAAATGATAATCTGGTGTAAGGTCCAATTGATAATAAATCCATCATTAAACAAGTACATATTTGTTTGCATTAAAGCTGCACATCAACAATAAGCTAATCTTTTGTGACTTGTGTGAAACTATTAGGTTTTAAAGAGTGCAGAAAATTAGTGGAAGGTGGTATGCAATTTTTTGCGATTAAGCTATGTAGCTGCCTCGATCCGCTTTATTGGGAAAAAATCACGAAATCTAGTATAGATAACGTATCAAACAATGTAATTAATTATAAATGAAAATGAAATCTGGCCCCTAATAAATCACCAAATCTCGTAATTCTTAAAAATAACAACAAAGATTTCTTTTTATTTCATATTTCCGGGCAGAAAAATATATAATTCCGAATATCCGTATAAAAAAACCCCCCAACTTTTACATATTTGCTCTATAGGCAAAAAAAAAATTCTTTTTCTATGAGAAAAGTAAAAATAAGTAGCTAGTGTATAATGAAAAAGAAGGTGGAGCTTAATTTATTACAGTGGGAGGAGTTTTTAATTTCAAATATTTGTTTTATTACATTTCTGATTATGTATGGTCAAGGTGTAGTATTTAATGATATAAAATTCCTAGTTTTTCACGGTTATATAGAAATTAAATGTGTTGATGTCACATATGTATCTAGCAGCGGCTATGTCCCTACAGGCCTCTAGGGGCACTTAAATGACTTGATTTTAGTTTTAAGAGGAAACAAAAATTTTCGGTGGTAATTTTTTCTATGGCCTATTTATCTTTAGAAAGCGGGGGTTACCCTCTCCCCTAAAAAAAAAATTTCTAAGACCAATAAGAAGCTTCACTGTATCCCTCGCTTCACACACACGCACACAAATCAGACATTCTATTACTTAATATAAGGATTAAATACTTTAATAGTTATTTCTCGCATTGTATTATAACTAAAAAAACTAGTTTTAATCTTATGATTGTACATTTCTATATTCGTAGAAAGCTGGATATAATACGATGCTAGACA
>LS057663.1:0-10716 GCA_900241095.1 Acartia tonsa
ATTCATTAGTGTTACAACCTTTGTTTCAAAATTTTCTATGCGCTTCGCGCATAATTCTGTCAATTTCCTGTGCGTGACAATTAAATATTAATGGTTGTATAAAATACAAAATTATGACGGGGGGGAAATTGTCGTCTATTTAGGATGCTATTTCCATTCATCCAGTTGGAGGGGATGGAGAGGATCGTTATTTTAGCAAGCTACAAGTCTCACTTTCTTAGAGTAAATGATAATCAGATGTAAGATCAAAGTAATAATAAATCCATTAAGATATTATTATTTATTTATTTATTTTTAGGACGACAATTTCACGATTACTGGCCGACATGCAATACAAAACCAATCAGACCAGGAAAATATTTATACTATGCCTATTGATGTGTTCTTTCTAATTATAAAGTCTGCATGCAAAACCGATATGGTTCCCCTTCCACATATCCCATTTTATAGTCCCTGGAAAAAATATCCAGAAAGTTTTGTCACGCCCTTAAAATTTTTGTCACCCTAGCCTCCTAAACCAAATTCGAAGGGCTTGGGGCTTTATTAGGGGAACAACAAAAGTGGATTTTGTTTATTGTCAGGGGGTGGATACACCCAGAGAGAGAGAGAGAGACAGAGAGACAGAGAGGGAGAGATTGAGACAGAGAGGGAGAGAGAGACAGAGAGGGAGAGAGAGACAGAGAGAGAGAGAGACAATGGCTTGTTTATTATACTAGTCTCCAAAATAACATTTTCTTATTCGTTGGCTACAAACTTTGAGAACTTTTAATGACTTTTTATTCATTGGTTAATTAAGTTGAGTGTTTAAACGTTTCAACCACCAATTGTAATCCACTGAAGGGGTAATTTTGTGTATTAACATCGGAGATGTACATGAATTTATCGGCCATTGTCCTTTAGATCCTTGAATTTAAATATTCAATGACCAGAAATAAAAGAAGCTGTAAGGCTTATGACTATGAAATTCAATCAAAATATTCAATACAGGTAAAACTTATTTTTTTAACAAACAAAGATTCTTTCTTTTGAATATAAATCAATCAAATTTTCTATTTTGAGCGCAGATAACCTCCCAGTAAGATAATAAGTGTGGACAGTTTTTTCCTATGCTAATAATCCCTGCGGGGTGTTCTAATCCTTTGAGGCCTCTACTATAATGCTCTAACCCTACGGGGCTCTCAAACATAACCTAACCAAATTTGACCTGAAGACTGGTTTGGTCATATAATCATATGAACTGTAAAATTTGTCCCCAAAAAAAGTAGGCGGATTAGCTGCTGCAATTTTTTTTTTTATTAAAAGGGCAGGTTGGCTAAAAATGATATTCTGGCTGCTAAAAACATTTAGATTTACTTCTAGCCACGACTTCAGAATATCAACAGCAACATAAAAAGATTTGAAAGCTGTATAGTTGCTACTGTCCGTCAGTCTGTCCCTAGGTCCGAGAAAGATAAGATATTATTTTATTTAGACACGAGCTGTATGGTGGGGCAAATAAGGAGAACATGGAGTCTGAGAATACAATACTAACAAAGTTTATGGCTATTACTTTCCCCGCTGCTCTAGGTAGATGTTCATCCTTGTCAAAATATCTATAACAAAACTATCTCTCTAGTCTTTTGGTGATTGTTTGTGAGTGTTTCACCTTATACAACACAAACTGTATCAATATCATAACAATGTTAAAAAGCAGGACTATAGAGATAAGACAATGGATTTTGATTATTTTTTTCTGATTGTCTTGGACTTTGGGTACTAGAATCAATGCAACTTTCCTTATTTTGGCTTATAATAAAGATTTTGGCACTGTTGCACAGAATGCCGTTAAAAATTTATTTTCCAAGCAGACGAAACTCACTTAACATAATTAACAAAATAACTATCAGAAAAGAAAGTTTAATATGAACTAAACCAAAACTTGTTTGGTTAATAAAAAAAATTATTTTTATTTTACCATTTAATGTAAAGGGTGTTAAAAAACAATCGCTCACAATTTTAAATTTATTAAAATTGCCACAAGGGCTAGGTCTCGAGATGTGGTGCTCTGGAGGAATGAAAAGATTGACAATTCATTATATTTTTCTTATTGTGATTGTTTGAGCATGAATTAGATAAACCAAAACCAAAATTGTAGGATTTGTAATGAAAATTGTGAGCGACTGATTTTTTTAAACGCCCTTTAGATAATGTAATATAATAAAATCAATTTCTAGCTAACCTTTCAATATATTTGTTAGCTTTTATTGGTGTTATGGTACTTCTCTGCTGCTGCTCAAGACCTGATAGCTGTATTTGTAAGGTATAATATACAAATGTTTTTTTTTAACAAAATTCTTAAATGTATTGAATGAATCATCTAATAAACTTTAAACTTATGAGGAGGGTTTTTAAAATTAAGCTAAAAGATTTTGGTGAACTTGTTTTATCTTAACTTTTTGTGATATTTCATGAAGGAACTCTATGGAAGGAGCTTATTGTGCCTATAAAAAATGACGTCACACAGTACAAATTACCAATGATAGGCCAGTATATTAATGAAACATTATTTTAATAATACTATTATTATTTAGATTTGTGATCCGAGTGTTTCCCAAAAAACAAAGGATAAATCAAGGTAAAAAAAATTTATTTTTTCTTATATGTCTTTAAATAAATCATTTTGTTGTTGATTTATATTTTAATAGTTAAAAGGATTGGAATTATTAATTTCTAATTATACCTAATTGTCCTTGTTATCTATTTAGACCGTCAAGTGCAGTGGTAGTGGCTGATCCTGAGTCTCCTCCAATAGTTGAAGAAATGACGGTATAATTTTGATTGTAGAACTGTGAACCCATTGCTACCAGTGACATTGTACTGTTTTTTTTTTGACACCAGTTTTTTATTCATTGTCTTAGCAACTTGGGGACTCTTATTGCATTCTGATTGTTTGGTTCATTAGTGTCCAAGCGTTTCAACCACTAATTGTAATCTACAAAAGGGGTAATTCTAAATTGTCTATGTAATTTCATATATCATTTGGGAACAAAGAAATTTTGAGAAAAAAAACATTTTTTTTTATGCTGGTTGACTTATTTTAGGTTAGGTTATATAAAGGTTAGATGAGGCCCACCGGGATAGTAACCAGTTATAATATGGCAACTCAGGGGTTAGATATTAGTTTTTTTTTAAATATAAGATAATAAGGGGGGATGGGGGGGGGGTTAGCTTGATTGGTTCAAAAATATGTATATGTGAAAGGATCCTTTAATTTTATAGAAAAAAAATTATTTGTTCCGAGAAAGACATTCCTTATTTGTATAATATTATTCAGATGGAAACTGATGTAGAAAATCCAGAAGATCCTGTTGAAACTGATCAAGTTGTTGAGGAAAGTGTTCAGAAATAGATTTTATCAGCATAGCTACTCTATAATTAACTTTGTCTGTCTGTCCAGCCGTCACTTCATCCGTCAATTCATAACGCTTTGGTTGTTATTAAAGATTTTTTGAAGATTCCCTATACCAATTAGCAATCATAATACAAGGTACGTCGGTCTTAGTCATGCTAAAAGTATTTAAACATATGAAATATTATTATCCTTTCTTAAATTATTGACGTGTTCTTTAAAGCTTAGCTTCTCTGAATTAATTATAATGACCTTTGTACCATGGGACTTAAAAAGGATACATTTTCTATTTGTCAGGCAAAACAATCAGAAGTGGGTTGCAATATTACTTATCATCAATATTTCTGGAAGCCATCTTGTTTATATTTTGAACATTCAGGAGGGAGAAGGTGAAGAGGGAGATGGAGAAAATGAGGAAGGGGAAGGAGATGGGGAGGACGAAGAAGGGGAAGAAGAGGAGAAGGAGGAAGATGCAGAGGAGGAGGAAGGGGAAGAGACAGAGGAAGAGGAGGACGACGAAGAGGAGGATGAAGAAGAGGAAGGGGAAGAGGAAAAAGAAGAATGAGAAGTGGAAGGACCCAAAATCCAAGATGGCGCCCAAAACAATTAAAAATCTTATTTTTGTAACATCATATACCAATGTGTATATTCAATTTATTCTAATAATAAATATATTACTCAACATTTTATTTTATATGATAATAAAGTAACTTTAGCTCTTATTATTCAAGAAAAAGTGCAATGTAATGAATCTTTGTTGTATCGGACATGTATTAGAAGAAAGTACTTTTTAGGTAATTCAAGGAAAATTCAATCATCTCCCCAAAAGACAACAGTAACACTGTTCATGTTGTAAAGTTTGAGATTGACAAATAAAGCCAACACTAAATCAACTCAGTCTGTCCGTACCTCAAAATCTAGCTAACGCTGGACCGATCTAGTTCTCCTTCACAGTAAAGATTCACAAGGGAAGGTTTATAACTATTTTATGGTAGGGAACCTCAAGCCTTCTGATAGAAAACGCCATCTTCAATTTTTTGCTGTCTCTATTTTGGATGGAATAATTTCTAAAGAGGGGTCGACCTTGCCCCCCCCACTTCCAGCTCTTAATTGCAATAATTTCCTAAACCAACTTAACTTTTTCACTAAGCAGGTTTTATTCTATTTATAGAAGTGATATTACAAGTTACAACAAACAAAAAATTCATTTTATTAATAACATCCAAACACTTACTAAATGTAAAAAATCTTTGCTTTTATAAAGATAGAGAGAGAGAGAGAGAGAGAGAGTACACTCTACAATGATATAAGAAGAAAGAGAAACAAAATAGCGTAATAAAGTGAGGAGAAAAATAATAGTTGAAGCAAATCCTCTGACCACTTAACTTAAAATATCTTTTACTACATTCAATAAAAACTATTGAAACAAGAATGATTGTGTTCATTAGTAGTTTACCATTAGGGTTAAACAACAAACAGTAAACTCTAATTTCATTTTTTAAAAAGGAATAAATAATATTAGTATTAGATAAACTGTAATTAAACTTTTAAAAACACAAAACCTTGTGAGATAAAGTGGTTTTTGTTATGACGGAGTGACGTACAGACCGACGGACTTATCCTAGTTATAGAGTGGCTGCACTACAACAAAACACTCAAAATAATTGAATAATTCAAATTAGTTGCTCTAAAATATCCGATTTATATAATAAAGTAGTAAGGATTTTTGTCTCAGAAACTAAAAGTTCGAATAGGAAGCTTTATAAATGTCTTGGTTTGGTTTTAGGCTATTATTATGGACTCTCCTGCCCTCCCCTAGAGCCTAGAGGTGAGACAACTAGTATTATAATATAAAATCAAGGTTTTTTGTCTGATCATTAAGATCTTGCTGATACTGTATTAAATTAAGTTTTTGGGAAAGCTTTATTATATAGATCCCAAGATGTTTTTTAAGATAATTTGATTTGAAATTTAAGTCTCAAGAGCTGGTTTTAGGGTAATTTTCTTCTAATACAGAGCTCCTATATGCTAGTGGCCATTAAACTGTTTTAATAAGATTTGATACATAGAAGCAATAAATGTTCATTTGTAAAATATTGCATTAAAAAAATTTATACAGTTGTTAATTCTTTTTGTCATTTTTGTAACCATGTTGCTATTGGGGAGGGGGGGGGGGGTATTATCCCACTTATCCCTTAGATGTTGTTTGTGACGGGTTGGAGCGGCAAGAAACACAACATAAATAAAAAGGATAATTCCTAAAAGTTTAGTAGAGTAGGACAGGACAATAATTTTGATTGCAGTAAAAAGTGGTTAACTGGAACAATACAGGGATTGGACAGTTGAATAAAAATATTTATTTCCCCCAATTGTGCTGAACAAAATTCCCCTTTTGATAGATATGATTATTTACTTTTACCCAACAATTTAAAGCTTCTAGAGGCAGAAACATGATAATCCTTACAAAATAAACTAAATGTCAAATAGGAAGAAAATTATAAGAAACTAAAAAATATTAAATAGCATATTTAATAAGTCATGAAAAGGTATATATGGTGAATTTGGAAGTGAGAGAGAGAGAGAGAAAGATATAAAAGGATATTAAGGACTGAAAAAAGAAAAGAGTTAGAGAGAGAGAGAGAGAGAGAGAGAGAGAGAGAGAGAGCGAGAGAGAGTGAGAGAGAGAGAGAGTATGTGTGAGAGAGAGAGAGTGGGGGGGGGAGAGAAACTGTGATTATTTGTGGTAGTACCATTACCATGGCGGCTAAAAAAAAGAGGGAACATAGAGGAAAGTTTTACTCGTAAAACTACTTCCATTACTTATTTTTCTTCATGCAGTAGACTATTAGACACCATACTGCAAGTTGTGTGCTTGTGTGTGTGTGTGTGTGTGTGTGTGTGTGTGTGTAGTTTTATACCTGTATAGTTTATAGTGACAACCTTCCTTATTAAATATTAATACTATAAACAGTCTAGTATTTTACACATTTTAGTAATATTAACAAAAATAATTATATAGGTTTATTAATTTTAGGGATAATAAATTGAATATAATTCATATTTATATTACTTTTAATAATTTTTACTATTTAAAAAAAAACATATAATAGTGAGTGATTAATTAATAAAAGACTTTTAAAACAAGGGAAATGATATAGTATCAAATGCCTTTATAAGGTCAAAGAATCATTTAAAAATAAAGAAACCATAGTAATAATAAAAAAAGTATAGAGTGGATGCGCTTAGGTCGTAGGAATTCCACTTGGTGTTTTTAATTAGAAAGCGTATAGACAGATTTAAGGACAAAGTAAGTTATAGTGTAGCTTTGGAACATGATATTTAGACCATTTGTAGATTAAAATTTCAATATTCAAATCCAATATAGTAAAATTTCACTATTCTTTTTAATTTCGTAAAGCAAAGCTTTTTACAATTAGGGTAATAGGTATTACCAAAGATATATGTTTATTTTAAGTTCATTTTAATTTTTGATTAAATTTACTGTTAAAGCGTTATAAGCTTTCATTTCAGTATTATTCTGTAACCTTAAACCAAAAGTCAGTAGGTACACTATTGGGTTTTTCAATTGGTGATCTTTGCTTTTATGGAAGCTGTTATTTTCATTTTTATTTGATTTAAAATTTTTGTTGGAAATGAAAAAAAATTGCATTTTTTTTAAGCAAATGAGAAAAGAGAAAAGAAACAGAACAAGACAAGGACAAAATATCAACACAGCAAAAAATGGTAAAGGTTTACGTAAAAGAAAATATGCCTATGATACTTTTTAAATATAGGGAACTTGAAGTATGACAATTCATAAAGGTTTTACTTAACCCTACTTAATCTTCTAAAAAATATTAAGGGAAGATTTATTTGATCAATTCCTTTTGACTTCAATTAGATAATTTAACAGCTGATAAGCTTAGAATTAAGTCTTACTTATTTATAATTCTAAAAACTTATAATATAGGAGACATAAATAAATTTGTAGTAGATATGTATATTTTTTCTTTTCCCAAATATATTTTTTTATTAGTCTTTTAGAGTATCTTCACTCGCAAAGATGAGAGAAAAGGCAATGATTTTTATTCCAATCATGTTTAAGGTTTTTTAGGCCATTTCAAAAATTAAATAACCACCAGGGAGGGAGGGACATTGCAATATAAATTACATTGGTACTCAAAGTTTTGTAACTACGCTTTAAAACTTTGGGTATGGAGTTTTGATTAGTTGGTTTCAAACTTTTCAACCAATATATTAATCTACAGAATTTTGTTTATCATAATTGGAGTTGTACATAAATAAATCGTCCATTGTCTCGTCCCTTACAACCTCTGACCGCATGAGAAAAAAACGAACTTGATTCTATGCATTTATTTTTTATTTAATGTCCGCGGAAAGCTGTTTATAACAAGATGCATAAATAATTATTATTGAGTTGATTTTTAGTTTTTGGGTTAAATCTTTAATTTTGAAAAGTTATTGGATAAGTTTTGATAAGAGAAACTACTCAATAATCTATCATCAAATTATGACCACTAAACATCTGCTATATAACTAAATCTGTCCGTTAGTTCTTTCGGGATTTTTTGAGCTTTGCCTTTTATGGATGTTATCTTTGTTAGTTTTATAGAGAAGAAATTTGATATAAATCATAAGTTTTGACTTATGAATAAAGTTTTAAATTTTTCTGAAGGAATGAAAGTTTTTCCGCCGAAATTTGTTTGGTTTGTTGTAATAAAACAAAATTAGTTTTTGTAATGAAACCATTTGTTATGTTTCTTTATTACTCAGTTGCTCTATTTAAGTTTCGTTCACCAGGGATTTAACGAGATAAACCAATGGCCTATGAATTGATAAACATCTGCATTGATGTTACACAAAATTACCCTTATGTAGATTGCAATTAGTGGTATGACACTCAACTAAATAAACGTTCCAATCAAAATTTATTAAAAGGCCTTAAAGTTTAAGCCAGCGCAAAAGAAAACGTTATTATAAAACCTTGGGGACTAGAGTAATGTCCCCTTCCTCGCTGCTGTTTCACTCTTTTATAATAGAGACAAATTAGGATTAGAGCTATCAATTCCTTTTTAATGAAGTAATTTGACTAGTAAGTATTCTTTATTCCACTATTCTACAAGATGTGGTACATTCATTTTTTTTAAAATTTAATTTAGTTTTTTAGCGTATTCCCATAAAGAGCCAGTAGAGCAACGACCCCTCTTCCTCCGAACACCTCTTATTTTTAAAATAAATTGAAAATAAGTGTCTGGGGGTAATCTTTATTAATTTCCGGGAGGATAGAATATATACTAGGGTTAGAGCAAAAACTACCGCCCTTATTGTCAATTAATTTGTAAAAAATATGGGGGAAGGCTGAGTGCTCATCAGGCATTTGTTGATACCATGATACCATACTGTTTATAATTTGAAAATAAGCAGTTTTCAATTTAACTTGCAGAATTTTTCAAACGATTTAAATGAAATGAATTGATAAAGTTTGAATTATATTTTGTCTAAATGATATCTATTGGATAAACAATACATTTACACAAGACAGAACTAACAAATTAAAACTTTTTGTCTGCATACACAAAACTTATTAAAAAGAAAAATAACAATTCATTTCTATATATAAAATTTATATATACTTAAAATATTTTATTAAAAAGAGTTGAGACTCGACAAAGTGGCTGGAAAAATTTGCCGTATGACGCCTTAAAAGGGAGAGATGAGAGGAGAAGTGGGAAAGGAAACCCCTCAAAAAGAAATGGATCCATTGACGTCACACGGCTCATTTTTTCAGCCACTTTGTCGAGTCTCAAAAGAGTTACTTATTTTCCTCTCTGTAGAGGTTTTGCCCAAGACATAACCCACTTGGTCCTTTAAATTAATTTTGGCTTTGATAGGTAGAAAAAATATAAGAGTATTTCGGGAGGGCTACTCCCCCTGAACTGTAACTCAAAATCTGCCCAAACCTAAGCTTCCCTTAATAAAAGACAAAGATATATACAGCTGCTTTAATATACTAAAAGTATGTTTTAACTAGCAAAACTGCTCTATAATTCTCTTTGTCTGTCTGTCCGTCTATTAGTGGATCAATAATGCAATAAATGAAATGTGATTTTTTGGCTCCTGTTAGGAATAGATTGATGATTTATTTTGTGGAGATATACCCCTTACAAAAGAGCACCCAGTATATAACTTATGCTTCTCTTTTGCCCTTTAATCCACCTTCTTTGGCCACTGAACAGTAAACATATGGCTTTTAACTCTATATGTCTAATTTTTCCCTCCATGACATTTTGTGCTTCACTACTTTAGTACTTATGGATGCTGAATTTATTGTTTGTTTCTATATTAATCAATAGAGGTTACGTCCATAGAGGCCTCTAGGGGCACTTGAGGAGAGGGAGTTGAATTTGATAACCCAATTTTTATTTTAGATTTAAAAAGAAAAAAAAGAACCTAGTAAAAGAGTCTGACTCAGATTATGATGTCAAAAAAAATCAACCTATAAGAGGCAAGTATACACTGTAATTGACCAAAGGTAAAATTTATAGTGGCCTCCAATTGGTTAATTTTTTTGACGTCATAATCTGAGTCAGACATTTTTACTAGGTTCAAAAAAAATTTATAAACCTTCCCAGGATCTATGAGAAGCTATACTGTAAAGGAGAACCTGATCGGTCGAGCGGTTAGCGAGATCCTAATACAAATACACAGACAAACAGATAGACATCCTGTTACTCTATTATAAGAATTTTTGTAATTATGTTAACCTTCATATGTTTATCTTTTTATACTAAATGATGTAGATTATTATAATACCCACATACATACTAGATTATTTGCTGATGTCTGTATTATTATCTCTGTAGTAAGTATGTTTGGTATTCTAATAGAGATAATCTAGAGACATACTCTCTGAATCAACCAATAGGAGAACAGTGGAGGTACATTCCAGACATATCATTGGTTAAAATAGTGTATAATTTTAGTAGGAAGGGGATTTATTTTGTTTCATTTCGTTTGCATAATGAGTCAATTATAAATAGTAGCATTTCATAAGATAAAGCTATTTTTGGTAAATTAAATCGTGAAAAAAATTATTTTCTAGTATAGGGTGTATTACATGACAAAACCTATAATAAGTTAGCTATGAATAGTTAAATTTCTTAGGATAAAGTTAGCCTTCTTACATTATTATACACTAGCGGCTACGCCCCTAGAAGCCTCTAGGGGTACTTAAAGGAAGCCTGCAAGAAATACCACGCTTTAACTGCTGAAAGACTGCCACAAGTAGACCCAATTCCCCAAATTTG
>LS057664.1:0-10716 GCA_900241095.1 Acartia tonsa
CTGGGACAACAAAGTATAATGTAATAAGCGAAGCAACTCTATAATCAAGTCCTAAAATGTAAGTATGTCCATAAACATTATCCTGAATCAAGCAGTTTTTCAACAAATTTACTTACAATTTTGCTTTGACCCTTATACATTTATATTATGATTATTCAGTTCTGACACTATACAAGTGTTAATATCCGTTTGTCCTACCGTTTTAGTGCTTCGCTTTTATGGATGTTGTCATCCTTGTTATTATGAATATTTACTGATGATTTTAATGATTTGTGCAGGATAATTTTTTATTACTTGTTTCTTTTTATATTCGTCAATTGTTATTTTTTTTTTCATTACAAAATCAAGTTATTCTTTTAAAACACACATGAACACAGACTTATAAGTTGTATAAATATTTTAATATTTATTCAAATATTTGTTTGCTTTTGCTTCAAAAAAGAAGTTTAGCAAAGTTTTTAGAACATAAACCGATATTTAGCGACGGTTCCCTTTATATATTTATATAATATGGTTCTTACTTTAATACATACACAATTTTTAGAAGAGCAGATACTCTATAAGCAGGTTCTTGCGTTCGTTACTACGTCTCTGAATATTTCTTGTTTATTAGATTGATAGATTTATTTAAATATGCATTGTTTGAATTAATTATCTAAGTTCGAAAATAAGTTATTTATTTGTTATACCATTAATTCGTTATTCATCTCTGATAACAATTTAAATCATCCATAGGCTAAAAAATAGTCTTCTATAACTTATACTATTATTTACATTTATTTTTATATAAAAATGTTATCCAATGGACCTAACTATCCTTGTTTAGTATACATTTGTGGCTCAGAATTGATAAATTTTGAAAGCACGGAAAAGTTTTTGCGAGTGAGTGAGGGGGGGGGGGAGGATAGGATCTAGAAGTTCAATATTTGCTAGTAAAGAATTTTGCAGCGACCATAGTTTTTTTTATATTCTACCAGATTACACAGTTATTGGCTTTTTAGAAATGGATAGGGGAGAATGGAAGGGGATGTTGGAAGAGGGGTTAGAGTTTGACCAATATATAATGTATATGTATAGATGCCTCATTTTTGTAATGAGTTTGCCCTTTGTTTATTCTTTTTGTTTGAATGTAAACCCAAGCTAAATAATTCTCACATATATATCAAATATGTAGTATATAGTGTATGCTGGGATCAAAGGATAGGATTATGGACAATGTATTATCTAATATTTGTCTGTATTATTATTTGTATAAAAATTCTGTCTTTGAAAGGTACAATGGGAATTTATTTTCTTTCAACGATGAATAGTTAAGATACATTATTATAATGAAGAAAAGAGATTATTTCATCAATGATTGTCTTTCCATAAGAAAGATTATTTTATCGTTTATTATTCGATCCTTATATTCCTGCATGTATGCAACCCTATCTTTGAAAGATTTGCCACACTCAGCTACATTCAAATCAAGGACAATTTGTCAAAACTTGAATGTTGTTAAACCATGTTATAAATGTTGTTTAAAAAATAACTATTTTTCCTGAAATCTTAAACGAATACCATTTTCTTTAAATGCCTTTAAATTTAAAATAAATGTTTTAAAAAGATATTAGAAAACATTATTTTTCTTGATACTGTTGTCCATTAAACTAAAATTAGATAATCAAAATGATATAATTAGAAATATTATTTCGGAATTTTTTGGAAGGTTTTTACTTGGATAAAAATTAATTAAAATCATATGACAGACACATTTATTTTTTAGAGACAACAAAGGTGGTATGCAACGAAAAGATAAAAGCTGTAAAGTAGCTGTAAATTTTTGGAAGTAATTCGACGAAATGTTCATAAAAAATTGTTGTTCGCCATTTGTTCTTTGTATTTTAGTTTGACCATAAGGCCAGAGAGAGAGAGAGAGAGAATCAATATGTATTTACAAATGTTTGACCATCTGCAATAAAAAAACTCAAATGTAGTGGCAAAGCTATTCTATATCTCACTTTGTCCGTCTGTCTGTCTGTCTGTGCGAAATGTGAAAATGGGATTTTTTTGAGGGTTATTTAATTTTAGACTTTTACAATTTCTTGTGGAGATTTTCCTGGATTTTTTTTTATTTTATTTGTTTTCGTGCCTTTTTTTCGCTGCTCATGGATGTCATCCTTGTTTCACATTTGAATGTTTTATTCAAGTACAGCAGTTTTATTTAAATTAATTTATACAGCATCTGTACTTATTCTTTTGGTCAATTCAAATACTCTTTTATTGATAGAAAATCTAATTAATAAGAAAATAACTGGTTTACCAAAATATTTTGATAAATTATGATAGATTTTTTCCACCTCTAAGCATTTTAGATATAAGACAAAATTTACAATAACTAGAACTGTTAGATTTAAAGAATTACTATTAAGATGATATAGCCCTTTGATAACACAGCCTTAGTCTGTATTTTCAACCTTTACAGGTCTAATATTTTTATTCTAATATTTTATTATGTCCACATTTCTCTATCTTTAGATTTTTTATAATTTAAACCTAGTGGTAATTACCTCTTATTTTTAGATATTCAGCAGCGCCCTAACATAAAGTAGAAAGGACAGTAAAATGACCTAAATCCCTCCGACGACTTAAATTTAAAACTAAATATCCTAAAACCTAATGGGACCTATATGAAGCTTCACTATAATAGAGAACTCAATCAGCTCATTTATTACCGAAATATAATGGCATTATGGGTGGTCCACTGGCGCTATAAGTGTTTTTGTGAGGTATTGTGCAAATATTGATAATATGTTGTGTCCGCAATATTATTGCAATAATATTGCATGCCCCAAAACAATTTACAATACCAAATTATGAATGCACGTACGTTTTTTTTTACAGAAAAAATGTAGAAAATTTTGTGTGCCACAAAGAGTGCGGTTTCTTTTCATACTGGAGTGGGGGACATACATGTAAAGAAAAGAAATATTATAAAAATTATAGAGAAATATTTATTGAGGTTTATCATTCCAATGGATGTAGTAACTAAGTGGATATTATGACAGGAGAAAAATTGTGTCAATTTAAAGGTTGCTATCATGGATATCACTCATTGGTCATTCCGTCATGTAGAATTGAAGGGAATCTGGTAAGGGGGGGGGGGTCGTTATTTTAGCAAGCTATAAGTTTTACTTTGTTAGAGTACATGATAATCAGATGTAGGATCCAAGTTATAATAAATCCATTATCATTCCATACTTTTATTTTTATTACTTTTATTTTATAATTGTAAAATATTGAGTATTTATTAAAAACAAGATATATAAATAATAAGCTTTTAAACATTTACTACTTCAATTCTTCTTTTTTTTGGAAAATTGTATCGAAGATGTTTGAATCTACTCCAAGATGGGAGGGATGGGGGTGGGGGATTGAATGAAAAAGGTCAATAAATCAAAAAATGTATAATTTTTTATGTTTACATTCATTCTGTCTGATATTTCTTATTCATTTTGTTCATTTAACTTTTTTTTGAAAAAAGTCCATAATTACAATTAGGTGTATTGAAATTGAGCTTAGTTTTTCTTATATTATAAAAAAAGATAATAATTTTAGTAATAACTTTAAAAAAACTAAATTTTATTAAAAAGCCCCCTAAACTAAAAGTAATAATTTTTTTTACATAAAAAATGGCATTTTCACTTTCTTATTTCTATTTTTTTTTTACAAATTGCTTGATAGTAAAATTATTTGGCAAGAAAAGTCAGTGTTATAGTTTTTAAAAATTGTACAAAAACCAAATATTTTGTGTGTGTGTGTGATGTTGCGTAGAGTCTAGGATTTGTAATCTTGGCGGAGAAAATTTTCTAGTTTGGCGGTAAATTTATATTTTCCACTAGGAACACTATAGACACCTAGCGACTTCATTCAACAATAAAACCAACTTTTACATTGCAGGGGGGTTGGGGGAATATTTCTTTTAGAACATAATGAAGGTTATTGGGAGTGGGGGGAGGGTAAGAAAGTTTTTTTTTCTCAAAAAATTTAAAGATCCCTATATAAAAAATTTTTATCAGAAAATTTAGCATATTCTTTACTAAAATTTAGAAATAATGTTAAAATAATGTGTGAGTTTGTTCGAGTCCAAGTAAGTGTTTGTTTGTCAAGTAAGATCTCGCAAATTCCTTGACAGTTTGTCTACAAGTTTAAAGGAAGCTTTGTAATGATCATTGGTAAGGGAAGATGGAACCAGGATCGTGCACAGGTTTTTGCCAGGGGTGCACCCGAAAATGTTGACACTCACGTTAAACCAAATTCAAGGTGGGTGTAATACAGAAAACAATAGAGATGTAATTTTATTGTGAGGGGGGTGATTACATTCCCCAAAACTCCCCTACATGATTAACTTACTCAAGCAATTTTTTTATCATACTTTATACCCATTTTAAATTTTAAAGGAGTTGTGACCTCTAGAACATAACACCCTCTTGGCTGTTTTAGGGGGTTGTAACGTGAAGGTATTGATTCCCATAAATAGGGTTTTAGGAGGGTTGACTCCTAGGGGGTGTATCCACCCCTGTGACACATAGACAAAAATTTATTTCGTTACCTTTTTGGATAATCTGTTTTACCCCCTAGGCTAACCCCTCCCCCCCTAATGTCCATTTTAAAAGTAAAAAGGAGACAGGTCGACGGGTCAGAAAATACATTGGTCTACTTGATTTTTTGAAGTCCTGTAGTGCAAAAATATAAATGATTTTTGAGGTTTCGTGAATTTTTAATACTTTTTAAATTCGAAGCTTTTATATAAATAGGGTCGATCCGTACGTCCATAACGGATAGCTCGTATTGTTTATTTAGAAATGTTTTAATTGTGAGATCGATTTTAAACATGTAACTATGATTTCTGTAAAAGTTAGGAACAATATAGAAATCATAACTCTATAATCGTTATCGGAAATTCGGAAATTAAAACATGCAGATTTTTATTAACATTTTGACAATAGTTTTTATGTGATATTTTTATTCTATTTATCTTATTTTTGGAATTATCATTTCTTGGACAACAAGGTACAATGTTTTAAGTGACGCATCTCTATAATTAGGTTCTAAAAATTTAGGCATGTCCTTAAACAGTATGCTTTATAGTTTTTACTTATAAATTTACATTCTATTTTTTAATAAGTTTTGATATTCTAAAAGTGTTAATGTTCGTTAGTCTAACTGTCTGATTTAAGATTTTAGAGCTCCGCTTTTTGTTGATGTTGTCGTCCTTGTTTTTATTATACTGACCATTTTTAAAGTAAACTAGATGCCAATTCTTACTTAACTAAAATCGGATGTAGGATCTTAAAACAAAGAGAATTATTTTTGTTAAAATTTTTCAAACTTTATATACATCCATTATACAAAATAGCAAAGGATCTCTTTGAGCAAAATCTTGTTAATGGTCCATCTAATTGATTCAGGTTTTTTTCAGTCCTTAATTTATCTTATGGTGGTTTTGAGCTATTTTCTTGCCCCAAGAAAGTAGGAGACCATCTGCCAGAAATATCTTTTGCCCGCAACTCTAATAATATTTCTGAAAGGTTTTGTGATTTTTCTCTGAAAACTTAAAATATAATTTGATAGATTTTTTAAAAACTATTAATATAAAAATAAATATAAATATGAAATTATACAATTTTCATATGTCTTTCTGATACTTAGAATTTACAAGACGAGTTTAAAAGTCAATATTTTAGAAGTTATATAGCATTAAATAGATATTTCTTGCAAACAAACAACTTTGTCAAAAAAATAAAAGAATGTTACAAAATTTTTACTTTATTAGACACGTATATTACAATATAGTCGCACTTGCAACTACCTGTTTAACTGAATTTATTTTTTAAATTTATATTTGTCTCATTTGACATTTTCATCCTTGTTTTATTATTCTCCTCGCTATTGGTCCATCGCTTTGTGTATTATTAATATGTAAATTTTATTTAACAAAAGTGTAAGCATAATGTCTTAATATGGCCCATAAATAAGCAACTTATATAGTATTTGTCTTAATATTGGATAATTTTACATAAAATAAATTATTGTTGGTCTTCTTTTGATTTTTTTGGACAACTCTCCACTTTAAGTTTTGAATAAAACCTTCCTTCGAAATAGTTATAAACCTTTCCTGGACCATAAGAAGCTTCACAATAGAGGAGAGTTCAGCGAATAGGGAGTTATATCGGTACACACAGATATATAAAGAATTAAGAGCTAATCTATAACTAGGGTCCCCCGATATGTCTGTTTGTAGGTCAAGTCACAAAAAGAGACTATATATTAGCTGACATAAAATGATATGATATATGAATTATTCTTAGTTTTATATATATGTAGCTTTATATGCTATTCTGGAGCTATACCCAAAGCTGGAACGGAGCTATCCAAAAAAAACGGCGGCTAAACATCGCTTTTTATTTTAGGACATTTAAACTGTTCCGGACGACTTTTAGCTGCTTTATTGTTGCCTTAAGTCTGGACGTTACAGGGATCATTTAAGATAAAACTATTTTGTGTTTTGGGGTATTTTCAGCAAGATTTTTCTTACACTACTACGACTTTTTTATAATTTATACCGCTTTGCCTTTAAATTTTTTTTTCAAATAAGCACAAAGCATATTTTACCGAATATTTAGTTCTTTTTGATCTTACAGCAATATTCACAAATTGCTTTAATTGGAAATAATTTGAAGTGTTAATTACATCAATTAACTTGTATCAGAGTATTAGAATGTCGTCATATAGAAAAGTAATTTCAAACTTAATTCAAATTTAAATTCCCTTGACAATTTCCCTTGTTTAAAACGTTCATTTTAACAAACTATATCAACAAAAATCACGAAACCTCTTTACTAAATAAATCACTAAACCTATCAACATGAATCCAATACAAGGAGGTTGGGTAGGATGTTCGGCTGTCTGTCTGTCAGCCTATTCATCTGTTTATCTATCAGCGTATCCGTCTATCTCTCTAATTGTACCAAAAGAACTCTTGTTCAATAAGTGTTTCCTTAACCTTGAAGCTTCCTATAGGTTCATGAAAGGTATTTGAGGGTTGTATGGGGGAGTCAACAACCCCCGTATGTTAAGAATTTGAGAAGGTTGCCTTCTCTAAACCCCCACAAGGGACAAAATCTAAAATAAGCCCGTGTGCACGCCACCGTTTAGCTACAATGTGATTTTATCAAAAAAAATTAAATTTATACTGCTTTTATTCACTAAACCTATTCGTTAAAAAAATATCAAGTGCTCTTGTAATCCTGGAATAAATCTTTGTTACACCTTTTTGAGAGTGGTTGAGGGGGGGGGGGTCAATTGTCGTCCTTTGTGATTAAAACGAAAGCTTCAGTAGAAATGTTTTTTCTCAAACTCGTGTATCATGTAATAGGTAAAATTCAAAGATTGTTTAAATAAATGTTTAATATATGTCCTTCAAAAAGTACAGAAAAAATGTTTTTTCTTTCCTTTTTTCCTCCCTAAATCGATCATTTTTAAAGCTTTTTTCATTTTCTCTGTGTCTTCCACACCGCTTTCTCTTTATAATAAAAAAACTCTCTTTTTTAGAGAAGCGAAGCAACTCTTTTATACTTAATGCCAACCTTTCTGTCTGAAAAATTCTATTGGAAACGCGATATTGTCAGCCGCTATATAAGATAAAGATCTGATTTTCTGTGCAACGGTTCCCCTTACCTGTCAGCTTCATCTTCATGATTGGTCCGTTGGCCTATATGTAATTTTTCTTTGAGGACATCAAATTTCTCGATAATCTACTCGTTAGTCATTCATTTGGCCTTACAACGGCCTATTTTTAAATTTTGTTGTGAAATTAGGCCAAAAAATTTGTTTTAGAAAAAATTAATTTATATTTTTAAGCTTCGCAACTTCTGGTTGTAATCTTCCTTGTTATGTTGTTTAGCTGGTCGACATCCTTGTTATGTTGTTTATCTGGTCGACAGCATAACAACGAAGATAAACTCTTTTGACAATTGCAAGAACCAAGGTTGGGGCCTACAGTCATTCTATATCCTTTAATCACTTATAAAACTTTTAATGAGTAAATTGTAATAAATAACAACCCCATACGGTGCATCCAATTGCTATATGAAGCGCTGAAAAGTATCATGTGTGACGTCCTAAAAATACGTCTAAAAAGATGGATGAGAGGAGAAGTGGAAAAGGAAACCCCTAAAAAAAAGAAATGTATTTAAACGTATTTTTAAGACGTTACATATGACACTTTACGGCGCTTTATTATTATATCGTTATTTTGGTAAATTGTCATCAATGCCCACCCTTGTTTATTTCAATAATCATTTGATTTAAATCATTTATATTGGCTCAGTGGACCTTATTCAACGACCTTAACCCTAAGGGGACCATTCAACATAACCCAACCTAATAAATTATTGTTCGTTTGTCCTACCATTTCAGAGCTTCGCTTTTATGGATGGAGGTATCCTTGTTTTATTACTAGAAGGGGGGGGGCAGATATTTATATCTTTAATGGGATGACTTTACTCCTTAACCGGTAAATTACCTGTTAAGTAAAGCATATATTTAAACTGTGATTAAAGTTTACGAATTGTCCATAGGACCCAGATGATGTTAAGTTTGAAGTTGAGCCACAAAATCATATCAGACAAGTGCTTACAACCTGGTGTGCATTCACCGCCGCATATAACTAAATACACATGATGTTTCATATTTGTAAAAAGACAGAGCAGCAAAAAATTAGAAAGTTTTATCCCTTATAGAAAAGAAACAAAATGCATATCTGTCTATGTTTGTAGGATCTCGCTAACCGTTGAACTGATATAATTGAAAACCCCTTTTAAAATATTGTAACATTCTTATATAAAATAATTAAAAAGTACTTTGTACGGAATTGAAAGAACTCACATCTTGGCAATCAGGGATACAGGGATAAGAAATAAACTCAAACTCATTTGTGAGAGATACGGAAAGTGTCAGGTGTGACGTCCGAAAAATACGTCTAAAAAGGAATAATGAGAATTTTTATGACGTCACACATGACACTTTCCGTAACTACTCATTTGTCAAGTCTTGTTCAAAGAATTTAATTCTATTTAATTTACCTAAGATATTTTTAAAATTACCCATTTCTAAAAATATATCCAAAACATTATGGGAAAATAAAGTTAGAATTTGTAAAACCACGCAACCTTTCCCAAAACAAATTTGGAATATAAGTTACCATTTCATTGTTAAATGTGGTTTAAGAGGATGAACTCATAAATTTCAAAGACATTTTTATACTTGTTTTTTGAGTATAAAAAAATGAACTAAATGAATATTTTGGACATAAATATTAATTTGTTTATGTCTACACTTTTGCCTGCCTTTTCAAGTATAAAAAAGTGTAATCTTTTAATGTTCTTTATCGTAAAGTACTATAAATGTATCACAAATATAATTATTTTTTTTCTTCTATCAGTTTACTGTATTCTATTTAAACTGTACTAAAGTCTACTGATCTTTTTTTTTGTTAGCTCATTATTGTTGCACATCTTGTGGACACAATCGTCCTACTTAACATTTAATTATTTTATTTTTAAAATAAATAGGTAGCTTTGCTCATTTATGATAAAATTTTCAACTGTTAAAACTGCGGCCAGAATACGTTATGGGAATACATAAAAAGAAAACAGCATTTTATGCTTTTACACTCTTAAAAATATTTTTTTTTATTTAAATAAGACTTGAGAGCTAGTATCCAGTTTATTTTTACTAAATTACGAAGAAAAGTTCAAATCATTATAGATTTGTCAATTTGATTAGCTTAAACTTCAGTTAAGTGTCTCTTTTGTAGTTTGAAATAAATTCAAGCAAGCCTTTTAACTACAACTAGCCAAAATTGGTTATAAAAAGTATTTTTCATTATAGCTGATTTTGTTAATAACAATCTAGAATAACACTGGAACCATTTAATGTTTCAAATTTTAATTTTTCACATAAATTGTAAAAGTGATTATCCTATTTGTCAATTTTTAAGAGTGTGGGATTTTCAAGTAGTCTGGGCACCTATACAATATCTATCCAGTTGGCTGATGGTTGTTATGCGCGCAGTCTGGCTGGTCTGTATGGCTGGCGCACGGCTAGGCTGCACACAAGTGCATACAACGAGTCGTCGCAATTGCGTTCGCATTCGTCGGACAGATTTCAAAAATGCATAAAGGTTCACAATGGTCTATTTATCACAAATATTTTTTTCTCTCCAAAATTTACATGAAAGATATGCAAAAATAGGTATACCTATGTGTTAAATATCACCTGAGTGTCCAGAGATAAGTATACTTTCATACCATGAAATCTTAGTAATTGTATATTTTCATTAGTGGTTAGTTTTAATTTTCCAATATGGCTTCGAAACCAATTCGGTGGATTAGAATCGGTTCTCAGCCGTACTGAAAAATCATGTATATTATCGAATTACAGACAATTTTCCACGAATATTAAAGTAAAAATCATAAGATTAATGCCTTCGGCCACTCGGGGATAACAAGGTTTTAATTTTTATTTTAACATTCACGGAAAACTATCTGTAATACGATGCGACAAATAACTATTCCTATGCTTTAAATATAATTTCAAAGTTTGAAATTTGAAATTTTGGAACAATGTGAAGTTTTATTTTTACCATTGGGCTAAGTTTACAACACTGCAATG
>LS057665.1:0-10715 GCA_900241095.1 Acartia tonsa
GTTTGCACAAATTTAAAATTCATTGTGTAGATAAAATATACATTATACCTAAAATAATACAGGGTGTTTTTTAACCTGGGACAATTGGGCTCTGGTTTTCAAAGAATATACCTACTGGTCATACAGTGGTTTTAGGCTGTTTTCCTGAGAGATATTTTAAAAATTGTCATGATTAAATTATTTTCTATGGTGTTAGTTGGTATATAGATATACAATAGTAAGGTTTATGTTGTTATATTTTATTATTTGGCAAGGTTTAAATATATGTCATACTATAGTGTGATTTTTTTGGCTAAAACTGAAGCTTTCAAATTAATCCCCCAAGAACTTATTTATTTACAATTCAGTGGTTAGTTTTGTAATAAGTAAACTTGATATGACTCTATTAAATAAGTGCGAACCGGTAAAAAATCAACTCCCTTTGATTTTATATGTTTATTTTCAACTTATTTGACCGCACTGTATTTTTATTAACCTAAGTTTACAAAATAAATTTTTCAAACCTTCGAATAATAGATCAACTGTAGCTTGAAATAATTCATTTAGAAAATTGGTTAACAAGTTTTATGTAATAACGTTATAATTTCTAATAACAAAAAAGTCAAAATTAGTTTGTGAAAGCTTTTAGGTTTTTACATAAAGAAAGATGTCTAAGGTAATTTTTTTCTTCAAATAATGAATATTGGTTTATAAAACTAATGGCTACGCCTTAAGCACAAAGGGACAGTTTAAGGACGGTTGTTTGTATGGGATGGGGAGTCAATCCTCCCTCTTTCAAATTTTAGTGTTAAAAGAAAAATTGGGTGGGTAGGTTTTCTTCTAGGGACGATTTAGAGAGAATAAAGATACCCCCAATAAATAAAATTAATGAAATATTCACTGGACATACAATAAGTTTCCTTGTTAAAAGAAAAATCAGTCTTTTGGATGGCAAGATATTTTAGTACAAACACACGACATATATACACACACAAGGATGATTTTCAAAGATTTAGGACAATTTTTGTCTTGTTAAAGTTTATTTATTTGATTTATATTCTTAACTTTATGTGATTTATATCCTATATTGTTTAATGGGAAAAGCACTTAAAAAGTCAATAATCGGTATTATCTACTTACACAAAATATTATTATTTTTGTGTATATTATGAATACAATAGAATAAGTACTTATGTTAAGACGTAAAGGCATATATGCAGCAATATTTTCATGGTTTGGTGGCCAATACTTTGTTTTCTTTTGCAAAGCCACCCGTTTTGTACGATAAAAATCTGCAAATTATCACCTATTTTCAAAAACTGTTGGATTGCTTTTGTGATGCTCAATCATATAAAAGATGGTAGGAAAAGGAAAAAACGAAGAGGGGTTTAAATTTAACAAATCAATCACACGATTTAAATCGATGCAATCTCTAAAAAAGAGGTAATCTACACTTTAAAAATAATATTATCATAATTGAAACCAATTTTTTCATTGTGAATATGTTATTTCAAAATGTTTTCTTTCTCTTATCCTGGTCTGTCTATAATGTAAATGGATCAAGTAATAACTGGATAAAGTATCCAATTTCTTTATCTATAAATAGAAGATTAACCTACGATCTTAGGACCTATGTAAACAAAGTTAAATTAGTATGCGAGATCTTAGCGGACAGACAAAAAGAATATGAAATTGGATTTATTAATACGATATTACATGGATGTACCATTGTTCAATATTCGTATGATATGCGTATAGATATAGTACCATATCTTTTAAAGCATTGCTATTTTACAGTTTGTTTGTGAAGCTGTATGTAAAGCATATTTCAATAAATACTGTATAATAGATGTACTAAGATTTATTTAATTTTGATATAATTTCTCTTTTTGAAATATTCTTTTTTTTTGTTAAACTAATTTTTAAATATTATATCTATGATTATTATATTTTTCTTACTCTGCAGTGTTTACCTAAAAGTTTTAGGAACAAAATGTTGAAATGTTGAATCAGCCCTTCAAAACATGTTCAACTACTTATGGGGAGCATAGCTACTCTTCTATGTTCTCTTTGACCTTCGATTATCATAGCATATTCCTATGTATTGGGTATCTTCGCAGGGTTAGGCCACAACATGAATAGGCCATGCTTTGTTAGACACAGGACATCAAAAAGTTTGAGTAGTGGGAATGCTTTGGCCTCCAAAAAATCGAAAAAAATTACAAAACCTATAAGAGTTATTTTAGATTTAGATATGAAATAAGCAAGCTTTATTCATACATTTTTTTATTTAATTGAGAACAAACATTTGAGTGAAATACTTCTTTGGAAATGGTTATCCCCGTTCAGTTGAAAATTAAATAAGGTGCAGAGTTGTAGATTTTTGCTCTCTTTCTTGTTTTTACAAAATTGTTAGTTTAACAATTGTTTTCCAGTAAAAAATGATTGAACATTCTATTTTTACAAAAAAAAGTACGTGAACGAACTATACATCAATAATGAGTTATGTATAGAAGGTCAAATATAACTTTCGCACAATGTAGACACAGAAAATAAGCAACATTTTATAATAGAATGTTTAATAAAATAGTCAATTTTTTTTATGTTTTCATAAGACTATCATTTACAATAAAAGAATGTTTTTGTTTTTAATGGAAAATGATAATTCAATCCTAAAATCCAAAAAGGTGGGTAGATACTGGTAGCCCATTGAAAGAATACTTTAATTTTTTTTATATTTTTCCTCTTTCTTTAAATTCTTTTCTTTTTTCTCTTTCTCTGACATTCTCAATGGATGGCTGTAAATGATATTTTAAAACACCCATTATACTGTTAAACATAATCGTCCTTGGCATTATTATTTTTGTGTATATGCTAACAATAATATGCTAACAATAATTATGCTGTGGAAGTCATGTCACCCCTAAATAAAGTTATATGTATAGGAAAGGAGTATACAACATAAAAGATTAAATGATGCATGCATTATTTGGCCTTATTTTCATGTCACCTTACATAGAATAAGTACATTAGTACCTTACATAGAGTCGTATATAGGTAACTATGTAGTCAATAATAAATGAAAAAAGATAATCAAAACAAGTTCATCTATAGCAAAAATTAATTTCTCAGTGAGATGAGAAAAAATAAAATTGGTGTCATCTAAGATCTGTTTTAGTTTCAGTAACAAATTTAAAATAGATCAATTTTTGGTGGGTAAAAATGGTTTATTGGATCTTACACTAGATTGTTCAATTTTTAAATTTGTTACAAAACATAACAATCGCTAAAATGATCTAAAAAACCTTGTGTACATGCCATTATTCTATATTTTTACTTAAATGAAACTCCCACAAAAGTTGTCTTTAACAAAAAATAACACAAAAGGCTAAAAGCTATTACAATGCAATGTATTTATCATTAAAAGACATTTTTCGATAAAAAAAATTGTTCAGGGATGGCAGTATACATATATATATTTAAAGTATTGCAAATAGATATAATTTTATTGATCGGTCTACTAAACATTTTATGATAGTCGTTAGTTAAATGGCTTATAATCTTAATATGGACGTACTTACATTATAAGACTTTTGTATGGTAACTATAATTATAGGGATTCTATTTACATAGTGTCTTAACGTTTAACATATCGAGTTTTACAATGATTACATTGTTGCTACGCTTTAAAGTTTTAATGTTCTTTTTCCATTGTTTATACTACACAATGAGAAAGTGTCCTTCAATGGTTTTCCAATAAACTTCTCTGCAACCATGTTTTTTGTTCTTTTTTGTCATTTTCCAACGTATTAAAATTGTCTTACTGATTTCAAACCTTGTATATATGTTGTGTTGTATCAACAATTAGATAAGATATTAAATAAGTAGCAATTCTAAGGTTATCAGCAGAAAATTCCTTACATTGATTTTTATTGTAGGATATAAATATTAAATTAATCTGATTTTAAAAATTATGAGTTCTAGAAGAACAAGAAATAATGTCTGATTTGGAAAATATTAAAATTTTTCAAACACGATATCTGTATATCCATTATATATTAAAATTTTTCTATATCGTTCTAGAGTGGGCTATAAAATGACAAAACAAAGGCTTGGAAATTGTAAGTTTTTTTGACAGTAATATTTTGTAATGCATTTTTTTTGTTGGACTATATTTATTTCCTCATATAAACAATTGTCAAACTATTTAGAGCAAATTGTCACCGGATACCAAGCTGTTACGCATAGTAGTGGACGGAATTCACCATAAAAATCTTAATATGATGTATTTCTAAACCAAATCTTTTGGATGATTGTACGGTCAAACACCATTTAGACAACCAACCATTTGTTATCAATGATGGTCTATAAGTCCAAAAAGTGCATGGTACTGAGGTGCATCTATTTTGGGTCAAGGCATTCTCCTTTCTCAAGATTTTAACAAAGAATAAGGTTGTCAGACATACTGCCTAATTATGGGGTATATAATATATATGCTAAATGGTTCTTTAAAAATTGCCTTAAGACTGACAAACAGCCAAGTATATACAACCTGTATAGAAGTTACACTACTAAATACTTGTTTTAACTGCATGTAAGAGTGAGAAATAGGTGGAGAGAATATCCTTTTTATTCATACATTAAATGTAATTTATGTGCTGCTAGCTGTTACACCAAAGATTTTAGATAGCACTACTAGGCAGATTCTTGCATTGGATATAGTAATAAGTAATACATATAAAAATATTGTCCTACAGTTTTGAAACATATATTAAATTGATATACATGATAAAATTTTAAAATTTAAGCTATAAGATGAGTGAAAATGTATATGTTGTTCATTTATTCAGATATATAAACGTTTACCATGTAGTTTTGAGTAAAAAAAAATTGTAGGATAATAGGAGTTCTGTTCGAGTACTTCGTGTAAATAATGTTCTAATCATTATGAAAATGGTTATAATATGATATAAATTTCCAGTTTGGCTTTGAAACCTATATAATCGCTGGATTAGAACCGGTTCGGAGACATACTGAAAAATCATGTATAATAAAATAAAAATCATAAAATTCATATCAATTTTGTTAGCCAGGACTTCGGCCGTCGGTGCTTACAAAAATGGAATGGCGTTTCTTAGTATTTACCTAACCCTGCGGGGTAATCAACTAACCCAATATAACCTAACCTAACCGAAAATAACTTATCAAAAGCCATTTTAAAAATACGACGAAACACCCCTTACGTTGCCACGAAAGGGACTACGAACAAAACTATTACGCATTTAATAGATGGACCTTTTCATCTGTCTTAAAATTTAGACAAAAAAATCTAGTTCAGTACATTATTTTGTTTATTTCACTTTTCTTTCTCCCTAGTAGGAATAATAAAAAGGAAAAGTTAAAACATTACTCTACAAAAAGTGGAGCAGCAGATTCAAACAATTCTCAAGTTTTGTTTTGTCACATTTAAAACTTTTTTTTGCCTATTAAGCCTTTTATTTTAAGGCTTAACTTTTAATGTTTTTGTTTATATGTTAATTTTTAGCTTTTAGGTAGCAAAGCAACTTAACTCTTAAAAGATATCGTTTTTTTTAGTATAAGTTTGAGGGTAAAATAGAAAGCCTATGAATTAAAATACGTTGGTGCTAGGATTATAAGTTAGAAGTTGCCTTGGCCCATAAACATTCACATTTGCTCACCATGCACAATTACAAATTATCTTCAACAATTAAATATTCCCTTCAACAATAAATTTAAAGAAAGAAATATATCTAAAATTCCCTTAAATTAGAAATTACATTTGTACTGTAAATACAAATCTAAAAATAAAAGAACATTAATTCAGAGAGAAATAAGCATACTAACAAATATTTGTTTGATGCAACTACTCTTCTTATAGCCATATTAAATCAGGGTGCGTTGATTATGAGATTGGGTTTTCCTCCATTTTTTTTTGGGGGGGGGAGGGGGAAGGGGTTGTTGATTAAATCAATACTAGAAAATCCTAAAAATTGTGATTAAACAATCTAATAACTAGAATTTGCTGGACTTGAAGCTAGTTGAAACCATAGGATCTTTGTCTATATCCTCACATTAACTGAGTTGCAAACGATTGCATTTCCAGAAAAAGTAGAACTTTTATCAGCACAGCTTTTCTTAAATTTATTTCAGTATTATTGTCAGTCTATACCATTTGTGAATTTGAACTTGACATGTTATAACATTCTCTTTTTGATCACAGTATCAAGATATACAACAAAAACAATATACTCAGAAAATGCAATCTTGGCAAGTAGATTAAAAATAGTGTTATATAAAATTATTGTTTTTACTATTTGAAACAATCATTCTTGTTTACATCACAATTAATGAACAAATTTTCTGCTATCTCAAATGAAAAGAAAAAATCCTTATGCAATGTGTCTCAGGCCCCAAAAACATTTAACCTACTTCTAACCTCAATGCAAACTAAATGAAAAATAGACTTAGCCATTTTGTTTTGCCTTTCAAATCCCAACTTATTACTTTGAAAATCATTTAATATTGGTTTCTCACATAGCTCATCTAAAACTGAAGCAAAATAATAACTTTATAAATTATACATATTTGATAGAAATTAGTAGTATGAAGAGAATTAGGAATGGCTTGACATATAACAGGAGCTAGTCATTGTAATACTATGAAAGAATTACAGTCAATGCATATTGTCTTTGAAATTACACTTAAATTTGTAGAAGATATTAGATAATCAATCAACATTTATTCAGTATATTTACTTTATATATCAAACGCTTCCCTTAGATCAAACTAACATTAATTAATCTGTATTTAAAATATATCGATTGTATCTTGTACTATAGCTTTTACACACTACATGTACATAGGAAAAATTTTCTTCTAAAATAATAGTATCAATACCAATAAAGGTCGTTAGTATTCTGTATTTTTCTTTGGTAATAGACAAGATAGTATTACACTTCAGTGATTATTATTGTCAATATAAAGATGTGTCTTACTCAAGCCAAGTTCGTAGACCATTTTTATATGAAATAACAGTAAATTTCTACTGCTATCTACCTGTGATAGAATCGTTTTAAAGATTTTAAAACTAGTTGTAAGGGAGTTGAAAAATTTTCGTTTTGTGCATTTTCAAATATACTCGACAGTTTTTGTCTAAACTGATTAAACATGATTTTGTAATAGCAAAATTATTAAAACAGTTGATATATAATCTATTTGCTACCTCTGTGAACAAAAGCTTGATCTTAAATAGGTAAAAATACACAATATATTTTATAAATAAAACTATAATTCAGTTCCGACAAAAATTAGAAAAACAAAAAAATTAAAAAGATTTTTAATTAATTGAATATTAAATGGGTAAATTACATTTCTTGGGACTTTTTTATTGATTTTACTTATATAATATCTGGCAGACAATCTGTTATTTTGTGTATGTTATATGTATATGTTATATTGGAGAAAAAAAACAATCAATGTGTGTGTCTAAGGTCACCAATAATGTATATCACCAGTAGTAGGGCCTATGTCAATATCAAGCTTAGCAATAGGATCAATATTCTTAAAAACAATTTTATCACTTTAAGGCAAAGCTGCTAGGGTCAAAATAATAAATAATTTAGATTAAAAGCTGCTATAAAAGATAGATATCTTCTTTTTTTTGTTTGGATTTCATTAGTTTTAGTTGCTTTTTATGATAATTTATAATGATTATGTGTCCAATATCTAACGTATAAAAAAAAACATGTTTCTTTACATTTTGTTGTGAAAAATTGTCCCTTGTCCTATGGGTGTAAGTCACATTACATCTGTGTCAATTTATTACCCAACAATACCAATATAATGTTTTTCTATAGGCATGTATATATACATTAGACTGTCCCGTTTTAGGGTAATATCCCATATATTTATCCCATTAAAATTGTAATTTTTTCGTTTCTCAATTACTTACAATTAAAAACTAGCTAAACAGATAGAATTTTTTTTACAGTACCTATAAAAAATGACGGCATCCGGTTTACCATTGGTAATTTATTCTTTGTATTGGCCTTTCATTGGTCATTTGTATTGTATGATGTCATTTTCTTATAGGCACCTTAAATAGCTTTAAAAAGATAGTATTTGTTTATCTAAACATATGTATTTAGTTCAAAATTATTGAAATATTATTTCATTGCATAATGAAAATTTAATAATTCCTTCACTAAAATTTTAAACTTTACATTAAAACCGAAAAAGTACATCTTTTCTTTTAATTTCCAAAATTGGAACAATCTAATGTTGGTGTACTTGGTATAGTTTGTTTATTGGTGAACAACCAAAAATCCTTTTCTTTTGTGAATGTCAAAGCATATAGCACATGTCATTCAGGGAGTAAGGGAGGGGACAATGGGCAATTAATTCAATTTAAGAGTTATCGCTGAAAGACTATAAAATCCAGAGTTCCAAGAAAAAAGCATTCATTTGAATATCAGACTGAATATCAGCACATCAGACTGACATAATCATTCTGTAATTAATAATTATAAAAATCTCCCTGGAACCCATTCAACCCATTAAGTTTATTTATACTTGTCTGCAATATTCAAAACTAAAACACGAGTTGCGGCATTTGTTGCGCTAGTACCCAAAGTCAGTCAGAAACTGCTAAATTCTTGTACATTCCCTTTCAGCCAGTACCCAAAGTCTGAGACTCGAAAAAATTGAATATTTGATCCATTGTCCCCTCCCTTACTCCCTGGAATTAGAAAGTGTCTGTGAAACTAAATAAAAAAATATTTTATAGCAAATAACACTTACTTGTCCCTGTCGTTTCGTCTCCCGCGGCTCTTGAATTTGAAACATGTCAGGTCAAATAATCTTTCATGGGTCATAAGATTTTTTTTTGCCTCAAGAATTTCAATCGTGGTCAGGAATCCAGTTTTTTGACTTAGAAGGTCTGTTGCTTGGCCATGTTTCAATATTTCTTCCTTATGTTTGGAATCATTTAATCCCGCGACAAATTGAGCACAATCCAAGTTTTTTACATATTTGCCCAATCTTGCTTCCAGACATTTCAACAACATAGAGTCTTCATCACCAATATCAGGTGTCCACGTTTGTACAGCCACATTTTTCACAACCTCCATAGACTTCTTATAAATGGTATCCAATATAAAGTTGTAGCAGTTCTGTTGTTCTTCTATCAACTTTTTTAACCAGCACTCGTGCACAAGATCATTGTTTTCGATATTCTTAATGAGGAATCTCCACTCTTCCCTTGTTCTGATGTTGAAGTTCTCACCAATATATGTAATAACACCAGAACTGTCCATCTCATTAGCTGGCTTGCTTGACCGCCAAATCCATCACCGTTGTTGAAACCGTTACCGCCGTTGATTGCCCCGAGGTTAAACCGGATCCACCACCGAAACAAGCCTGATAACCGCACTTTTCAAGGATGCACTCGGCAGCAGGGTACAGTGACGGGCCAGGTGAGTGACGGCTCGTGTAGCAGGACCCGTGCAGCCAGCTGACGTCCACAAAGTTTAGGGCCTTCTCAGGGAGGTTGATACTTTGGGCAGGGTAACTCTTTTAGTGAAGTGAATCAAGCAAATATAGCTTGGTCAGTTTAATCAACTCAATTTTTAAAACATTTGTCACTGCTGCGTTTGTCCTAATACTTATTTGATACTTATTATTTTTTTTACAAAC
Source organism: Acartia tonsa (assembly GCA_900241095.1). Lineage (NCBI taxonomy): Eukaryota > Metazoa > Arthropoda > Copepoda > Calanoida > Acartiidae > Acartia > Acartia tonsa. The sequence goes on from LS057665.1 coordinate 9,694, forward strand.
ATTTAAAGTTCCACTAGAGGCCGCGCCTTTAGGGGCGTAGCTGATAGTAAACAAATATTTTGATAATTCTCTGCTTGCTAATTATGGATGTTGTCATCCTTGTTTTTTTTAGGAATACTTATAATGGTTATATCTATAATGAAGGAATAGAATAATCATATCCAATAGTAGCGCAGCAATCACAAACTAACAGTAATGTGTTATATAATCAGAATAGAAAAGTATTCCTAATAAGTGTAATTAAACGAGAAAAGAAGGGGATATTGTAATGTAAATTTATCTTTTAGTTGGCTCTAAAACATTGGTCACTTTTAATTGGTTCCAAACTACTCTCCAAGTGTTGCGGAGCCGGGAGCTGCCATATTTTGGTGGAGCCGGAGCCGTAATTTTTGTTAAAAACGGCTCCGGCTCTGGATTAGCTAAAAATGATTTTTTAACGGTCTATTTCTATTTAATAAATTAAAAAACTATTGTTACTTAACAAATAGACACACATCCTTCTACTTTCATATAGCTTTAATCAAATCAAAGCAAAATATTTCATATTATTTATTTTTTTCTCAATTCAATAATGAACAAAAATTGATAAATTAATTTAAGGTAGGAGCCGGAGCCGTCTCAAAATTAAACGGCTCCGCAACGCTGGACTCCAAACAATTGAAAATTAAATTTTGGGGGTGCGAATCCTCAAATTCATTTGGAGAATAATAACCCCCCCCATTGGACTTCCCTGTGTCCAAATATTTCAACCAATGATATTAATCTACATTTTTATTATTGCCTTATCCCATAATATCCCTGGTTAAAAAAATCTCTATGGCAGGCAGACAGACGGACAAAAGACCATGCCCTTATTATACTGATGCTACAATACTATAAAGGATGCTAATATACTAATAATAAGATATTATATATTGTACAATATGATCTAATTATTCTTAACTAGACTTGTGAAGGATATATAATTATAGAGAAGCTACCCTACTATAAAGGATGCTAATATACTAATAATAAGATATTAT
>LS057666.1:0-10715 GCA_900241095.1 Acartia tonsa
AAACAGTGTGCGGGCATGATCTGTACGTTCAGCCGTTTGGCAGCTAGCAGCCTTTAAAATTCATAGATTTTTGGCAATATTCATTACCAGCAATATTTTACCGTGAACTGCAGTAGATCTGGGCTTTTTATTACACTCGTCCCAAACGTTTTTTACAACGTTTACTTATTCATTGGCTTAGTAAATTTGACAGATTTCAAGTCTTTAAAAAGTAATTTTAAAATGCCTAAAACTTTTTTTTATTGAAGTTTAGAGGCTTCAAAGGTTGGGTATTGTTTGTAATTATGGCAGTCTTTCAGCATTTAAAGAAAATTATTTTCTGCAGGCTCCCTTTAATAAGGAACAACAACCTTTGAAATGATTGTACAATAAACCTAACAAATTTCTTTAGATATTTTCTTATCATTGTAGTGAACTAGAATTCACCGATAGATTAGTGAGTAATCGTCACACCAAATATCATCATATTAAACTTTTAGTGCTGTTAGAGTTATTATGTTCAAGGAATTATAATCTTCAACAAATATATAATATGCTTATATCTGATATTCTATAAATCTGAAATCAAATCTTTGCATACTTTTAAAAATAAAGAAGTATTGAATGCAAAATATTTATTGAAATGTGTAACAAACAAATAGAATAATAATTTTAATGAATATTTTTAAAACAAAAATGACCAAACATCTAATAGAATATTTACATTAAATAAACTTTAAGATCTAAGATTAGCTTTAAATGCCAACTCTTAATAAAAATTGTAAAACGGAACTCTAGAAATAAATAAGATTAAATATGAAACCCACCACCATGTGCAAATAAGATTAAATATGAAACCCACCACCAAGTGCAAATAAGATTAATTATAAAACCCATCACCAAGTGCAAATAAGATTAAATATGAAACCCACCACCAAGTGCAAATAAGATTATATATGAAACCCACCACTAAGTGCAAAAAAAGATTAAATATGAAACCAACCAATAAGAGCAAATGGGATTAAATATGAAAATTACATAAAAATCAAATTTGTTACCAATATGAAATTGGAATATGATAAAAAATGAATAAGATTAAATATTAGACCCACAACTCAGAGTGATAAAACAGTGATTAAATATGATACAAACAAGAAAGATAAAACATTCTAAACTTGGAATAAATATGATACCCACCACCAAGAATAAATAAGGTTAAATATGAAAATTATACTAAGATTAAATATGATAACCAACATAAAAAATTAATATGATAATAAAAAAGACTGATAACTTTTTTTGTTTCTTTTTTGTCTCTTTTAGACTGTTGCATTTATATGTTCTGTACATGGGTTCTAGTCATGAAAAGACCTCTTTTGAGCCAGCACTTTCTGGTCCAAATCATTCTATAAAGTATGATAAAAATATTAATTTATTTTTAAGATTAATGATTATGATTAATCAAATAATAAATTTTAATTGAACCTTCGCCTAGAGCTGTTGATACATCACCATTTGGAGACATGTGATTCTTTAAAAATAAACAATTTAATTAGATACTATTTCCCTATAAAATGCTTCCATTAACATAACTAATATGGATTTTGATGATATCTTTTGATTCACGAATAATAATAATTCTAAAGATGTAATGCAAAGTCAATTATTCTTAAACTTAAAAACTACCTTAAAATGCATTGTTATGTCAACTGCAACATGTTTTTTATTAGCATCATGTGTAGGTTCCTCAGGTGCAGCAATATCCTCTCCACCAGCAGCCTTAATATTTAATTTAATGCAATAACTAAAAAAAATGTTCATACTTAGGATCATGTTGATAAGAAATAATTTTAGACTAGTAAAAAAGGATAGATGCATAAAGTGCATAAAACAAGATAGGTAAGTTATTGTAGTGAACCTTTGAATGTTTTTGTGTAATGAAGATAATCTGAAAGATCAGTTTGGAACTGTTGCCAGTAAAAAACAAATGGTTATTTTAATATTCCTTATGATTTATCAATAGAAAAATGCATTCTTACTCTTCCCAAATCTTGATCATGAGCTAACATTCTTGGAAGCTTATCAGCAGCACTCTCTTCCTCTGTTCTATTTTCAAACCAAATGTTAGCTTTATAAGATATATTTTGTCTGATTCCTTTATCCCTGCTTATTTCATACCATTCTTATATTAAAAATCAACTTTACTCTTTTTGTATGTAACCATCTCTTTCTCTCTAATTTATAATAAACATAAATATACGTATATATATATATATTTGTCAATTGTCTCTGATTGCATCATTAACAAACCAATTGAAAAGGTTATTCAGTATATACTAATTGATTTAAAGGAATCTGCAGGAAAAAAATCAGTATTCTACATATTTGAAATACTGTACTGCTTTTAAAAACTGTATTTCTTTTGTCTGAAAAAAATTAAAATACTTACTCATAACATCTTCTTGGAGCAACACATGCCTGACAATGCCTGTTATTTACTATGAAATAAACCAAGCGGATAGAAAAATAGTGTAACTGGAAATAAGATACAAACTCTGTTCTAGGGGGCGTACAAATAATTACTATTCATGAAGCAGAATTTATCTTATTAACTAATATATTGTTATCATGTGGCTAGGAGAATGTGTGTAGAGCTGGCAGGGCCTGTAGTGAAGGAGAGAATCCAGGAAAGTGGGAATCTGCATTGTTGAATGCCCTATTATCTCAGCTTCTATTAGATTTAGAGGGGTAAGTTTTCCTCTGTTTGATAATGAATTTCTGACTATAAGTGAGTCAAAGAAATTTTTCACCTCCTGTTCACCCTTTTATTTTATAACGTTTTTTTAATGTGCTTATTTTACTCAAAAATTCTAAATGGCTGTAATTACCTAATGTTTTGAGCTCTAATCTTTTTTTCAGAAAATGTTTATCTTTACTTAAATTTGATAAGAGAAATCTCAAAACATAAATATATATTTGGTTGCTGTCAGCTGCGTCCAGTAATCAGCAGGAAAACGGCAGCAGATTGATGTGAAATTTAGAAATGTTAAAAAAGTTTGATTTTTCTGTACATGTCCACTGGATTTTGCTGTCCCACTATATTAACATAAGCACTTGTTGTGTAAATAACAATAATTTCCTCATAAGATCTATAATAATGTTTTGGGGGGTTTGGATCTTCACTATTTTTTTGCCATGTTACTTCCTTATCATAACAGTTTGATGTACTTAGAACATAGCACCAAACCCCTTTACTTTCACTCTATAAATTAAGAAAATGTTTGTACATAAATTCTGAATTTAAATGATTGTAATAATCAATGTAGCTTTAAGAATGCTATTGATGTGTTTTGGGGAATCTCACTAATTTAAATTAACAATTAACAAATCTACTACCCAAATAATTTTCACTGAAATTTGTTAGAAGTGAAGTTTGGGGTAGGGTTGATTGCTTGACAAGCACTTTTGTGTTAATAATCCTATTTTTAGTGTGAAAGGACAATTTGATGAAATGTCTGTCCAAGAAGGGTTAGGAAAATGTAATGAAAAAAATTTAAACTTACAGTGACGTTATTACAATATCCAACAGTATTTCCAAACACAACAGTTTCAAATTTCTCACATATACATGAACAACTGTTTCATTGAAAATTCAATTATTACCATTTTTTTATTTTTCTTATCAGGTAACCATTTGACTGAATAAAGGAAAGAGGTAAAGGCTGTTTACAAATATAGTCATGTCTTTAACAATAGATATAATGATACAGTAATGCTCTGGATCAACCAATAGGAATATAAGTCAGGAATAATGCAGCAACACTATTGGGTAAATAATTTTGTATGAAAGACAATATTGTTATGATTTTTACAACAAAATCCGACTATAAGCAGCAAATTTTCTAAATTAAAATTCATAGATCAATTAGTTTCAATAGATCAATATAGAGAATCATCTTTTAAAATTTAAGTTGTTGTTCAATATTAGCAGAATAGAAATTCAGGTTTTCCCCCCAATGATTTTTTTACATACAGACAGGCTGAAATTGCCAATAATATAGAAGATTTAACACTAAAAAGGTTACTCAGCACTAAAACAGTCAAATAGAATGTGCTATAAAGCAAATGTAGCCATAAAATCTTTACAAAATTGCAAACACTTATCTCTAAAAATTCCTTGGAAAATAAATTCTTTCTGAGAATTTCCAGGCATATATTGTTCATAGCAGGTAAGAAAAATATTATGATTTGCTATTTCAGGATCTAATTAACCTTTGGAATTACAGAGACAAGTGGAAGCATGTAAAAAATGAATCAATTTTATATAAGATTTAACAAGGATGATAACATCCATATAGTTTGTGAAGCTAATAAATATACATAATTTGAATAAATGGACTAGGTGGATTAAAGATTAAATGCCCAATATACATAGAAATATATACAGTAAACTTTAATTATCTGTCTTTAATAGCAGCTGAGAAAAACAAATCACTACAACTGAATGAACTGACTAAGACAAAGTTAATGGAAGCTTGCAAGAAATACCTCGCTTTGACTGCTGAAAGACTGCCAAAAGTAGACCATATACCATAAATTTGAAGCCTTCAGCTTCAATAACAAAAAAGTTCTAGGCATTTCAAAATTACATTTTATTTACAATGAAACTTTTGAAAGATTTCCATTGCTCATATTAGAAAAACAAACAATATTAAGTTATGTCGCCTAGACACAAAATTAAAACCTGTTCTTTGTCAGAAACTTAGATTGTCAGTAACTGATTATATTTTACATAGTCAAAATCTCTGAAAAAAAAATCGGTTTAAATTGCGTTTGTAAACAAAAAATAATAGCAGAAACAATTGAAACTAATGCAAACTCAGCTGTGATTGGCTGTTGAGCTGATTCAGCCTTCTGATTGGCTGGAAATACTACAGTACTCTCAGTACAATGCAAGTTAAACTTATTTTTTTAATGATTTTGACTATAAAAATGGGTATTTTTATTGTAAAAATATAATTAGTTACTGGCAACCTAAATTTATGATAAAAATAATCTTTTAAATTTGTTTCTAGCCCACGTAGTTTAATTTTAAAATTTCTAACATGAGCAATGAAAATCTTTTAAAATTTTCATTGTACATAAATTTTTAAATGCCTAGAACTTTTTTTTTATTGAAGCTGAAGGCTACACTTTTGGGGTAATGGGTCTACTTTTGGCAGTCTTTCAGCAGTTAAAGTGTGGTATTTCTTGAAGGCTTCCTTGAATTCAAGATACCATGCTATTGGGTCAGTTAAATCCTTACAGCAATTTTTATACCTCTAAAGCTCTATAAAATAAGGTATAGAAAGGGTTGGCATAATCGTACAGGGCCTGATCTTCAAGGGCTAATGGTTAATTGATTTTACTCTTTAGTTTGCTAAAGGGTTTTGTGTATGAATATGAGCACTTGTTTTGTAAATAACATAAATTTCCTGATAAGATTGATACCAAAATTTTTTTGGATCTTCATTATTCTTATGCTCTGTTCTTCTTTTATCAAAACAGTTTGATGTACTTAGAACAAAGCACCATACCCCCCTTCTTTCACTCTATAAATTAAGAAAAGGAATATACATACATTGTGAATTTAAATTATGGTATTAATCAATTTAGCTTTAAGAATGCTATTGATGTAATTTTATGAAATCTCGCTAATGCAATTGAAATTTGCAATCAACAAATCTACTACCCAAATAATTTTCACTGAAATTTGTTAGAAGTGCTGCACAATGCAAATAGACAAATAAATCTAACAATTAATGCTAATAATACAATAATAGAGTTACTGATGTTGGGATTTGGCTCCCCTTTAATTATCCCTGATGTTAAGAGTTTCATGGACTTTAGCTATTCTGTATGAGGTAATTAATATATTAATAGTAATATCCCTGGTAATGCTACACTTAAAATCAAATATTTTATGGTAAGATAGCCCTTTGGTATTGTTTCCCTTAAATTGTTGGTTAAACACAGCAACCCACCCTCTCATTTAAATAAATTTATTTAAAATAATGGGAACAGGGTATTTTTTATTTATTAGGCTATGTTTGGTTATTATTGGTTCTGATAAGCCCCATCTTCCCTTGATTAGAAAATAATTAGTTTGGGGGTTGAGTTAATGCTTGACAAGTACTTTTGTGTTAATCATCCTATTCTTAGTGTGGAAGGACTATTTGATTAATTTTTAATGTCTGTTCAAGAAGGGTTAGAAAAATGTAATAAATAATCTTAAACTTACAGTGTCTTTATTACAATATCCAAGAGTTTTTCCAAACACAACAGTTTCAAATTTCTCACATATACATGAGCAACTGTTTCATTGAAAATTCAATTATTTTAAACCTGTTTACAATTAAAGTCATGCATTTAACAATAGAGTTATTGATACAGACATGCTCTGGATCAACCAATAGGAATATAGTTCAGGAATAATGCAGCAACACTATTGGGTAAATAATTTTGTATGAAAGACATATTGTTTTGATTTTTAATCAATCAAAAGTCGGCTATAAGCAGCAAATTTTCTAAATAAAAATTTATAGATCAATATAGGGAATTATCTTTTAAAATTTAAGTTGTCAATCAATAATAGCAGAAGAGAAATTCAGGTTTCCTCTCTCCCCGGAAATTGCTAAAAATAGAGAAGATTTAACACTAAAAAAGTTACTCAGCAGTAAGAACAGTCAAATAGAATGTGCTATAGAGTAAATGTAGCCGTAATATCTTTACAAATTTGCAAACACTTTTCTCTAACATGGCCTGGGAATTTACAGCCATCTATCTTTTATAGCGGCTATAAAAAGTATCATAATTAGCTATTTTAGGATCTAATGGACCTTAGGAATTACAGAGACAACTGGAAGAATGTAAATAATGAATAAATTTTTTATAAAATTTAACAAGTAAAATAACATTCATATAGTTAGTGAAGCTAATAAATATACATAATTTGGATGGATTTGAATAGACTATGTTTATTAAAGATTAAATGCCCAGTATACTATACAGTAAACTTTAAACATTTATCATAGCAAACAAAATTTAAAAACAAATTACTTTAATTGGATGAACTGACTGAGCCAAAGTTAATTTATGATACCATGTTGTTAACTCAGCGAAATCCTCCAAGACAGTCATCTATTTTTGAGTAAATCGAAATTCTTTTTTTTACTGGACAGATCTTAACTGTCTATGCTACATTATGATGGGAATGAAGCCATAATATGAAGGGGGGGGGGGGATATAATATTAATTTTGTTCTATTAGATTTCAATTTTTTTTTTCATTTCAGAATATAAATTGAATTATTCCTGTGAAAAAAATATTTGCAAACATGATCCACTTTGTTTTTCAACTATTTATTTTTTTATTAACTTTTATTACATTCTTAAGATAAGTCTCATGTACAATTTACAGCTTAGTAAACTTATTTTAAAGCAAATTGGTAAGTGAGACACTTTTGACATTTTATTTTCATGTTACACGTCAATGGTTTGGTCTTTCTATTATTGAAGATGTTATTTGTAAACAATGCTCAAATTTACAAATTGATCAACAATGAAGAAAATATTGTAGAAAATATACATGGAACAAGACATTAAATGCTAAATTGATAAATTTTACGGATGATGTAGATTGAAAATGTTAGTTTAAAAGTTTACTTTACCACTCTTAGTTTAAATTTAAATTTTTTTTTATAATATAAATAGGTTTTGCAATTTTAATTGTTTTATTTCATGTAAATCCTTTGCTAAAATATACATGCAATCTACAATTATATTCTTTATTTACTTTAGTGTGTGGGGAAGTCAAAAGTATTGGATAATAATAATTTAGGTTCTTTCTAGCAGTTGATTCTTTTGACAAAGAGAATTTATTTATTTTGCTTGTATATGAAAATGATAGACATTAGAATATTTGCTTTATGGATCCTTTCTGAATAAACAAGATATATAACAATTTAAGCTGTTGTAAACCCATTTTTAAAAGTTATATCAAAAATACACTACGACACTTGTAGAATAATACTGCAGAATTAAAAATGAGAATAAAAGCTTACATTGATTTTAATCAGGATTTTAAATTATTTGTTTAATTAAGTGTTAGGCAAAAATGACTTTGCAATTGTATCTGAAAAAAATTGCAAATGTTTGCAAATCTTTTTTGCACCACTTCTTAAGTAGAGTTTTTAAATAAAATCAATTTTATAAAAAATATCAATAAATACTTAAAATTAAGCCTGAACATTTTTTTTACTACATATGTAAATTTTAATTATTTTAGGTTTTTTTTGGGAAGGTAATTTTTTTGTTAGCATTAATATATAATCTTCAGGATTCAAAGTAAAAAATATTTAAATTTGAAAGATTTAAATTTTTTCTTTAATAATAAGTTGCAAATTTCATTAAATGATGAAAATTTAAAAATATCATATTTGATATTCTTAAGAATACCAATTTTTTACTTTTCAAACAAAATGTATAAAGTGATGTTTTGAAAAATAAATCATTAAAAGGTATAAAAATGCAATTTAAATGACTTAGAATGAAAACAAGAACTTATTTTTACACTATATTCTATTTAATAAGGGCTTAACTGACCTAAATATTAAATAAAAAACTTCCTAAACTCATTGAATCTTTTTGTGACTATATTAAAAATAATTCATTTTGTCTTATATTGTTTTTTTTTAAATTTTTTTGAGAAAATTTCCCCAACATTGATATAAGAAAGGGTGAAATTACTGTTTCTGGGTTTTTCTTTTATATTCTGACTATTAACTATAATATAAATCTTTATTATTTTTCATTTTAATCAATATACAAATTAAAATGCATAAGATAATTAAAGCTTTTTTTAATGAAAATTTTAATGACACAATAACAAAATATTTCATCTTAAATCCCACACAACATATGATCGGGAAGAAAAGCCATTTCTTTGGGGTATACTATTTATAAATATAACATTAATTCTGTTTTCATCAGAAGATATAAAAAAACAATTCTTTAAACAATCATTGGCTTTCTAGATATTAAGTACACCAAGACTACAGCTACAGACTACTGCATTGAATTAATGTTGCAAAAAGAGCAACTCTGAAAGTCACTTACATAAAAGACCCAACATATGCTCTCAGTATTTATTTTCTTTTATTCTAGCAGCCTTTTTATAAAAAAAAACAATTCATAACACAATTTTCACATTTTTTTCACATTTTAAAAGTATAATGATTGATAAAGGTGCAATTTTTACTTTTTAGTATTTACAAAAATATGTTGTAATTTTTAATCTAAAGTTCAATTTTTATCCCTGACAAAATCAAAGACAACTTATAAAAGTATCTTATCTAAACTTCTTGAAGAAAAGTTTATAAACGTTAATTAAGTATGAAAACTATTTTCTTCAATTTTTCTGAACTAATTATCTCATTCTATGGATTTTTTTATTATCATTTACTTACATCAAATGTGCCAAACAGTTCACCCTAACTTATACATATCACTGAAATCATAGCAAGGATTGTCTAGCTTCATAAATATTGTACTCTAGTATAGAGTAAAATTAGGTCTTTTGATTTCATCAAAACTCATTAAAGGTTGCATAAAGTCAATATTCTAATTCTTATCATTTTCATATAGAAGAAGAATTATTACGTTTTTATCATATTATGAAGAAAAAAGCTCTATAAGCAAGAATTTTACACAAAAAGAAAAGACACATAAAAATGTAGACAAATTTGCTTGATAAAAATAAGAAAATAAAGTTTAAAATCCTAATATAAATTGATGAGAGCTTTTATTCTCATTTTCAATTCTGCAATAATATTCTACAGGTATCAGGGTATATTTAGGATATACCTTTCAAGGTTAAAAACAGTTTAATAAAGTGGATCATTTTGTCAAATATTACTCGCTGGGATTATGTATATCTTCTACAGAACTCCAAGGCAGTCTAAAACATTAAAAAATATATAAAGAAGACTACAAAATCAAAGAGTAAACAAAGCTTAAATAATAGTATTGTCCAACTATATATCTAAGTAATAATAATCACAGATTATTAGCAATACAATGTTTGTTATTTTCGAATAAGGATTATGACAGGAAGTGGTGACTTTGGTTACATGTCCTCTCTACCTCATCTTTGAACATACTTTGCACGACCTTTGTCTGAGAAGTTTTAACTGTGGCTGGTAATGAGTTGCACCTGTTTTTCGTCCTACTCTAACTATTTATGTCACACATCAGACATAGCACCAGTAAGAATTATTTTAACGTCTTTAGTTAAAGCTATTTTCAATGATAAATACCAAAAAAAAGGACACCATATACTTTTTTTGTCCAAAAATCCAGTAACTCTTTTGATCTAGGATTAGGAAGTTTACTAATGACCTCAAAATGCTGTTAAAGTGGCTTTGAATTTGCAAATAACATTATATATATAAGTAGATAACTGACAATTGAAGATAAATCTTTAAAAATAATGCCTAAAAAAATAAGAAATATTTAATTAGATGAAAAAGAATTTTTAAATTTTCTAAACAGAACGATACCGCACCTATCATTATTATGAAAACTGAATAATAAATGCATTAAATACGAACAATTCCAGTGTTTTATAGGGAATTGTATTCAAAATAGATAAAGCATTGTGTATTTTTTAAAATGTCATTTAAAAGTAACACAACATGA
>LS057667.1:0-10715 GCA_900241095.1 Acartia tonsa
CCAATTACCTAACCCTGTGGGGCAATCACCTAACACAATATAACCTAACCTAACCTAAAATAACCTATAAAAAGCCATTTTAAAAATACGAAGAATCGCTTCTTATGGAGGGATGTCGTGGAAAGGACAATACCCGAAATCAATTATACCCCATATTTTTGGGGGTGAAATTTACCTTTAATGGAAGAAAGCACTGTAGAATTATTTAAGCTACATTGACCTTTCCCTTCCTGGTTAACACACTTATGTTTTTGGGTCATCAAGCAAAAGTACATACTACATAACATAAAAAAAGTAATTTCCTTTTTTTAAACAGTACACAGTAATGAATAAAAGATATGTGGATTTGGTGAAAGATTCTCGCATATCCTGAGCTTGATCTTTAAATTGTTTATAGGTGATCTAAACCGGGGCGATTCATTCAGCGCACCATTAAATTATTAATACCAATCTTTAAATCGAATTTGCATGGACGATTTGGCGCGGCCAGTGGCTCGGTTTTATAGGTGCGCTAATATATATATATATAACCCCTATCCTTCCCCTCTATATGACCCCATATCCTCTCCTGAGAAACGTATAACAATAGACCAATATATTGAGGTCTATATTAGCAACCTAAATTGACAAAAAATTACAATATCCCAGTTTTTCATATCCATTGAAACTATGCATAGTGGGTCAGATAAAAAAAGAACAAAACCATTTTATTGTCTAAAAAGTAAACTTTTTTGTCGGTTTAACATGTTTTTATAAACCTAGAAGAATTTTTAAAAATTAAGGTCCTCTTAAATCCTTATAGCTGTAAATTGAAAAAAATGGTTTAATTACTTTATTCCTCTCTTTGTCCCACTGTGGAATGTATTAAATGCGCAAAAAAATATTTATTAGATGTATCTTTATAAAATTTCTAAAAAAAACACATTTATAGAATAAATACTTTTAATCTTAACTTCCTATTTTGAAAAAAATATAGCTTTTACATGTTTCTTATTAGTTCCTATAGATATTAGTTTAAAATATGTTTTTTCATGAAATGTTAAGCTTACTAAATATTTGCTATTTTTCTATTTTATGTAAATATCTTTAAAATATGCTATATGGATATTTTTCAATATATTGGATATTTGGGAAAACATTTTAAATATTTAGCATCATAGATACTACTGTATAAAGCATGGTATCCAATGAAGTCCACAAAATTATAATTTTTTAGCTAAAAACGATTCGAAAAATGATCAATTAATTAAAATTTCACACAATTTCGTTTTCAGAAATCCATTCTCTTGGTTGGTCAATATTTTTAAGCTGCTATTTTGAACCAACCAATCAAGATCTAATAAAAGTACCCAAAGTTTTTGAGCCAATGAATGAGGATTAGAGTAAAACACTTAAGGGAGAGGGTTAAATATCTCCCCATTGCAACCACCTTTTGCAACCGTTCTATTGGGTCATTGAAAATCAACCAATGGTGTTTATATTAACTCAGCCAAGTAGAAGAAAATAATTTAGAAGCAGACGAAAGAGGTCTTTGAAAAAGAAAGGGAGGTAGTTGTCTGTATATACATCTATACTATAGATCTGTTGAATGAGGATCGATTTATAACTGTAGGTACCAGTATATTAAAGAATTTAATTATTTGAAGTATATAAATTGGTAGAATTGAATCAATACCACATTGTAGCATCATAAATAAATTCAACTTTTACATTACTAGAGAAAAAACGTTTCTAAAAGTTCAAAAATAAAACTTATGTGTTGGTCAATTAATGTTATTATTAGTTATACATGAAATTATGTATTTTAAACTATCAAGTCAGTATAGTTCGATTAACAATAAATCTCTTCAAATGAATAAAAATGTATAGAATTTACGTTTAAGTAACTGGCAAAAGAAAAATGAGATGCTTTTAGTACAAAAAAATATCAGTAGGGCCAAAATCTTTTTTTATTGATGAAAAGAAACTTGCAAGAGACAATTTAATTCCATTAAAAAAGGTTTACAACATCTACAACAGCGAAGCCTAAAAAATCAGGAAGTCAAACAAATGAGCAGAGCATTAACAAATACAGAGAAAGAATACATTATGATTAATATAGAAATTATCCATAAAATTCAATAATAATATATAAAATATTGTTTTAAAAAGCCCAAAATAATGTTTGAGATGAACTTACGGACTTTCTAGAATTACAAAATTGTACAACATTGAAAGTTTAAAATTAATAGAACATTTCTAAAATATCTAAACAACGATAAGATTTTTTTTGTTAAAGACGTACAGACGAGCTTTCCATTCGAAGATTATTAGCGCATTTGCTTCATGTTGTTTTGAGATGGTTCCTCCCAATTTACAGGGATGAAATTCTGACTTTGGAAGGGTTTTTATTACTTGAGAAAAGTTATAAGGGGATGGAGGAAACACTGGACTGTTAATTACACGTTATCTTATTCGTTGGCTATAAAACTTTGGTTACTTGCTTTTATTGAATTGTAGGTTTTCAAATAAAAGTGTCCAAAATTTTCAACAAAAAAATTATATCTACTTAAGGGATAATTTCGCTTATTTTGATTGGAGTTGTTGTACATATTGAAATAAAAGTTTTTCAACACTTGTATCCACGAAAAAAAAACATTTAAGCTATATATTTTTTGATAATGCACTTTCAATATAAATAAAATAGTTGATCAAAGGACACAATTTCTTGGAAGTAAACTTTTATGATTTTTGTTAAAACTGGAATTTTTCAATTTTGCCAAGAATAGAAAACAATTTTCTTGTACATACACTATAGAAAAAAAGAATAGATATTCGGTATGGGATAGAGGAATAGAGTTAATTTACAACCCTTTTTTCTGCCAAACTAATAGCTAATTTCAAATATGCAAGTTAGAAGGAATATTATCATTTCTTTTATTATCACTCTCTGTTTAAAACTTTTCAAGTGATTTTTTGCTAATTTGAAAGACTATGGGCACTAGCGATTAGAATTACGTCAAAAATGTATTCCCTAGCAGGCGAAGGTTACTTAACATAAAGATTGCAATATCTAAATTTTTGTAATATTTCTAGATTAATCTGATTTTGATGATTATTTGGCTAGAACTCTAGAATTGAGTTAAATCATCTTTATCCTTTCTGACACAAAATACCCTTCTAAAATCTTTTGCAATTTTTTTTTATCTGAACATGCTAAAATTATTATTCACAAACAAAGCAACTGTTTAAAAAACCATTGTTGAAATAATGGTAGGTAAGGATAAAAGCTAGAGGAAAAATCTTTTAATTCAAAATTTCCATTATATTTACCTATCACTGTATCACTGTAGTGGAATGAGAAAGAGAGGCCTGGGGTGTAATTTCCTATGGAGACATATTTTTCAAAATCAATATTGAAACGTCCCTGGTAAAAAAAGATCCAATATTTGGCCACATAATGCATTCCTCAATATGGACACTTACAAAGGGACATTCCATATTTTCAATTCGTACCATTAAAAGAATAATAAACTTATTTTGTCCTCTGGAAATCTACATTCATACATTGAAGTAAAAGAATAGAGGGGGCAAAACTTATTTTCATACTCTGGAAAGCTATTACATTTATTAAAAGAAAAGAATAGAGGGGGCATCAGCTATATGTAACTCTCCCTTTACAGCAAGAGTCCTTTTACGAATTTGCGTTGGGTCTTTGAAATCTGCTCATAGCTAAAGTTTGTATTACTTCTTTGAATAATTTGTGTATAATTTTCCTTATATAATCCAACAAGGACATTTACGTCCAAGTTAAGTTCAACTTTATGATGTCTATATTTATAATAGTTTGATATTAAGTGGGAACAAGCTATTGCAATTTTTTCACCATAATGCTTGAATTCAATAGAAAGGGTCTGACTTGCTACCAGGATAGTGGCATGACACACTGACCAAAATATATACTGACACAAACACTTGTAGAGCTGGTGTGCTAGAATCTGGACTATTATGATTAATTGACGTATTGCAGCATATATTGACTTAGAAAAGGGGTATTCAAGGCTTTTATTGATTGATGTATTGCAGTCCCTGTCTGCTAAAGAAAAGGATTTCTTATATAAATATTAACCTGAAATTTGCAGTTAAATATTTCTTATCTAAACTTTTTTGTTAGCATAAATATTTAATTTTTTGTTTTATATGACAATATTTCTTATTATGGTTTATAACAGTTTGTTTTCTAATGTAAATGAATTGAATTTAATCCTCAACGATTTGGGGTTGGGTGTTAAAGACCTCCATTGTTTTTTATGACAAATTAAACCTCGCAGGGTCATTCGTGTAAAGAGAAAATATTTTTTTGACAAAGCATTTGATGTTACCAGAATACTAAAATATTCTATAGTAGTACAATCAATAAGAAATATAGGTGTTCAAGTCAATTTCAGGTTACAGGTATGATCCTCCAGCAATTTCTGATTTTTTCATGTACAAACTTCAAATTTTTAATGTCTATACAACATATTAAAATTTGGCTAAAACATTTAAATTGCTTACTGCTTTTAGATAAACGATCCTTTTTATAAAAAAAAAAAGTTTTTTCATTTATGTAAAAATTAAAGTGTCCTCTTAAATCTTTTTGTAGAAACCGTCTTCAATAAGTATTTATGTAAATATCCTTTTTTTAATTTCATAATTTTAAACAAAAAGGGGAATAGATTATTCTTTTTTATAATTGGTTTCATTGTTAAAAAAATCAAAATACTCAAACTAGAATTGATTTTTTTGAAGTTTTATTACTTTCATTGTTTACTAGCGGCTACGCCCCTAGAGGCCTCTAGGGGCACTTGAGGAGGAGAGAGCTGAATTTTATAATTCAATTTCTTATTTTAGATTTTAAAAGAAAAAGTGAAAAAAAATTTGGGGGGGGGGTGCCCCCCCTCATTTTTAATTCTAGTTTAAAAAATTATAAAAAAAAAATTTTTTAAGGGGGGGGATTTTTCATTTTTTGGGGGGGTTGGGGGTGTCCCCCCCGCCAAGAAAATAGTTATAAACCTTCCCGGGACCTATGAGAAGCTACCCCGATCGGTTCAGCGGTTAGCGAGATCCTTCGGTACACACAGATACACAAACAGACAAACATCCTGTTACTTTAGTATAAGGATTATTGTTAGATAGGTTTGATTTTCATTTAACTATCTGCATAATTAACCCATATCTACCAATAATATTTTACAAAAAAAACTCGTCAAATGCACTCAATGAAACTTCAATTCCTTTATAATTCATTCCTTACCTAACAAAAGGTAAATAAATAACCAACCCAGAAATATTTAGTTTCGTTATACTTAAATATTCTTGTTTCTGAAAGCTTTCAAAGCCAAAATAATCTAGGTGTCTTTAAATCGTTTTCTTAAGCCCAACCTTACTATCAATAACTTTAATATCTTGTAAAATAAAGTGTTTTTTTCCTATCTAGATAATCGGAATATTTTCTTTTTTTTTAAGATCAAATTGTAAGGTCATTAGAAAGTAATTCATTTGCTTTGACTTCTCTTTCCTCTTCCAGATTAAAATTTTCTGATGAAAGAGAATCATTTTTTTCAATTTCTTCTTTTAAATCCAGATTCTTTTCACAAGAAATTAATTGATCATCATAACTTTGATCTCCTTCATCTTCTATTTCCTGTTTAACAATTAATTCACCATGGTCATCAGCATCCATTTGGAAAGCAAGAAAATGATCCATAAACATTTCCTCATCACTAAGCTCCTGTTTAATATCAAGATCACCAACAAAATTGTTTGATGTAGATGTTAGCTCACCTGCCAGAGCTGTGGCTCTTTTAAGGTGATATGTAGTTTTGTTATGAGCAACCAGTTTTGTATTGGTAATAAAATATTTATCGCATATAATACAGGAATATTTTTTGTCACCTGTATGAATCTTGTAATGAACTCTATAATTACTCGCATCAATGAATGTTTTGTTACATATATCACATGAGTATGGTCTTTCACCAGTATGGGATCTCTTGTGTGAAGACAAAGTACTAGGCCTTGTAAATGACTTTTCACACATATCACAGGCAAATGGTTTCTCCCCTGAATGAGTCCTGGCATGTTTAGTCTTTTCACCGCTAGTAGTAAATGCCTTTTGGCATACATCACATTTGTATGGTTTCTCTCCAGTATGAACCCGCTTATGAGCAGTCAAATGGCTATTAACAGCAAATTTCTTGTCGCACACATCACATACAAACGGCTTGTTTCCTGTATGAGTCCTCATGTGTACAGTTAAAGCAGTGCTGTTTCCAAATGACCTACTACATACAGTGCATGAGAATGGTTTTTCGCCGGTATGTATTCTGTTATGGACAGTCAACTCACTCTTTTGTGAAAATCTCTTATAGCATATATCACATGTGTATGGCTTTTCTCCTGTGTGAGTTCTCATGTGCATTTTAAGGTTATATTTATTGGAAGAAACCTTATTGCATACGTTACAAGTATGTATTTTATTACCATCAATGTTTGATGAAATTTTAATTTTATTTTCGTCTGCTATTGGTGAAATTTGAAATTTATCTCCATCAATTTGGGGTGATTCTTGTTTTAGAGTAATATTTACTTCAAAATGTGAAGATTGTTGTTTAGTGTTTGGGTGCATATGTGTTGGTTCTTGTATACTATATGCTTGTATTCTATTTTCGTCCATAAATGACGACTGTTGCTTTTTATTTGGGTCAATTTGTGATGGATTTTGTATTCTATTTGGATCCATTTGTGATGATTCTTGTAGTCTGGTAGCATCCATGTTGGATGATTCATGAATTCTATTAGCATCTATGTAGGATGATTCATGTTTTCTATTTGGATGCACTTGTGATAATTCTTGTATTCTACATGGATCCACTTGAGCTGATTCTTGTATTCTATATGGATCCATTTGAGATGATTCTTGCATTATGTATGGAGCCATATGAGATGATTCTTTTAGTCTGTTAGTGTTCAAGTAGGTAGATTCTTGTATTGCGTCCATTTCTGATGATTCCAAGACCTGAAAGAAATTAAATTATCTTAAATTTTGTAATTAGATACATTTGAGATTAAATGCAACCCAATAAAATTATTACCTACCTAAATTACATATTTATTCATTATATAAATAAAACTAACAAAAAATACATAGTTTTAAGTCATAGATTGTTTAGTAATGCCATGCTTAATAACATTTACCTGTTAGCGTAAAAAATATTTAGTTCTATTATTTATATATTATTTCATTCTTTATTCAAAATATCTGAAATGTTGACTACACATAAACTATTTATAAGAAACTAACAATTTTCTTAATTATTTTTAAAAAAACATTAGTAGAATATCAAATCCAATCTTTATATAAAAGTAACAGGATATCTATTTGTGGATCTGTAGCCTAAGATCTCAGTAACAGCTCGACCAATGGTTACCCTTTACAGTAAAGCTTCTATATATTCTACATCTATATAGTGAGGTTTGAACCTATTTAGGGATAGGGTAACTCCAACTGGCTTCTCAAGAGAAATCGCCTCTGGCAAAATAATCCCCACCCCAATATTTTTCTACTTTTTCTTTTTCATTTAAAATTTAAAACATTAATTATTTCAAAAGAAGGTTATATTAGATATATAAAAAAGTAAACTAATAAAATTATTAACACTGGACTTTAATCGATCATGCATTAATGCATAAAATGTCAAAGGTTTTTTTTTATAATTTAATGAAATAAAAGAAAATCTTTTTCGGGGAAAATTATACTTTAATAGGTATATAAACTCTTTGCTGTTGTTAGATGACATTATTGGATTAATTTATATTAATACTACAAAAAGATGTTGAGGCCGTTTTTCAAATTTTCGACTTTGTTGATTAGTTAAAAGAAATAAAATCTTGCTCAAAATAATAACTTACATATATAAACAATATTATTAATATTATTCTTTTTTAAATACACACAAAAAGAATTATTCTTATATATATTTCATCGAAATTTCACTTTTTGTTTATAAACAAGAATAGAGGGCGAAGACCGCGTCATTTCAAATATTTCTAAATGTCGTCGCTTTTGTTCTAATAAATAAAATTATTTCGATAGACCTGATAAATACAAATAGATCTTAGTAATACGTAAATTTAACACAAAAACCTTCATAAAACAAATTTTTCTTATTTATGATAATAAATGCTATTTTGAAAATTATAATTAATCTCATATTTTCTATTTATTCTTAAATAAAGACATCAAATAAAAATAAAACAGAATAACAAAAACAATATTATTTTTACAAACAATTTTGACTAGATGCAAATTTAATGAGTTTTATATGATTAAGATTCACAACAGTAGCATTTTTTGTATCAATATATAATATACATTTATATACCGAATACTTAAAAATTTCTCAAGTACATTTGTCAGAGCGCCACAAGTTTAGAATTCTCTGAGTGAGAAAAAAATTACTGTCAGTGTTACGTTGTAAAAAAAAATGAAAATAGAAAACACACTGCAAAAAATATTGAGATCGAATACGGGAAAGAAATATTACATAAACTTAATTGAAAGGGAGACAGATAAGTTTCTAATTCTTTTTAATAACACAATGGACAGAAGTACATAATTTTTCAAACATAAATTCCAGACCCAATAGGTGTTTCCAGCTGTCTTGGTTCCAACTGTTCCAATAATTGAAGATTAAATTGTTGTTTTAACTTTTCTCTCCTCGCCTCTCTGCATGTGAAATACACTGTGACAACCTTGAAATAAAATATAGAATAGTATGATGAGTGTTTTTTCAAGAAAAGTCTAAAGTGTCTTTTTGATAAAGAAAATATCTGTGAGGCTTCTATAAGGTTATGTTAAGTTAAATAAGGGTATACTTTTGAAGAGACCCACATAAGTCGAGTTCTCAAATATGAATAAAATATTCTGCTTTTTAAAACAAAATAAGGCCAGTGACATGGAAATGATATTTTGACAAACAATTCTAAAGGAAAATTTCCCCACAACCCCCTTCCCCTTTTCCTCCTCTTCTTACCCACCCCTCTTCACTTACATAAGAAAACAAAATATACTTCTAAATACTTAAAAAGGTATCGTTATTTACTTGTAGAATTGATTGTTACAATAGCTACCCCTGAATAAAGCACTTAGTTTTCACTTTTAAAATACTTTCTCTCTTTTGCATTTTATTTCTGGGCCTTAAAAACAATAGTCTCTAAAAATTTTGTCTGTCTGTGTGTCATTACAGTTTGGGATCATGGGGTTACAGGCAGCTTTTCTTGGACGTGTGGTAATTAACATATTTTGATTTGAAAAGAGTCATATTCTTTTGACTCTTCCACCAATTTAATTTTTTTTAAAATACTTTCTCGCCATTTGTATGCTCTTGGAACCTTCAAAACATCTTAACAAAAAAACAGGATTCTACAATTGTGTATGAACTAACCTGCAAGGAAAATGAAACAAGGAGAGTGCCCCACCCCCAGGAGAGGTAGTTCCAGTTTGGATACAGGAGCCAGTCACGCCGCCAGCAGTTGAAGGCAAACAAAAGGGAGGTGATGATTAGGAGCAACCCGGTCAAACTGTCCAGAATCAACAAAGTTATCTGGATCTGATAACCAAACCTACAATCAAAATGATTTAGGCATTTAAGAAATACAATGTTTGAAATAATGATAAATTATTAAACAGATTATCCTCTGGGTCTTCTTTTCAAAGAAGGGGGGGGGGGGTATTGTGGTAAATTGATAAAAGTGTCAGATAATTATCGGCTAATATATCTTTAAATCATAATTTAATATTATCTTAACTATCTTAATTGTGTATTACTATGAAGAAAAATGGTCACGTGATTACATTTAAATACCTGAGAAGAATAGGAACAGGTTGCCTGATAACGACCACGACAGAAAGAGCTCTGGCTAAAAGTGCCAGAATTAGAGCTAACACCAACAGGGCCTGAACACCAAGCAACCAGGGAGGTATCAACCACTCGCGGACTGGTCTGAAATGATAAAGATTTTTAATTTTAAAAGGGGATTCTAGTTTAATATTTCAATCTGCAAATGAGTTTTCGTCATAGAATTACAAGTAATCTATAGTTCAAAGCGTGAAATAAGTTTGGAAAGGTGAAAAAAAATCATAATTTTGCACAGCCTTTTTTTAAGGGGAGGATTTAATGCTATACTCCCCCCCCCCTCCCCCCGTATGGCGTATGGACTTCAATAGCTTCAGCTAAAACAAG
Source organism: Acartia tonsa (assembly GCA_900241095.1). Lineage (NCBI taxonomy): Eukaryota > Metazoa > Arthropoda > Copepoda > Calanoida > Acartiidae > Acartia > Acartia tonsa. The sequence goes on from LS057667.1 coordinate 10,266, forward strand.
GACACAGTATAAGCATACCTGTAATCATATCCCCAAAGTGGATGACATCCATGGAAAGGTTTATCATACTGCAACCGTGGATATCGAAATCTAACAATAAATTTAAGTTATAATATGTCAAGTATTGTTATTCAATATAGTTTAAGCTATGAAAAAAAACCAGCTATAGTACCTTAAAGTTATATTTTTAAAGTTAATTGTAGAATGGAATATATTTTTAGTTTTTTTTTTAATTTTGGCGATATCAATCAAAATACTATGTTGTTAGATAAATGGTCTTTTTAATTTTAACTAAAAAAGCTATTTTAAAAAGTAAAAAATCAACATGTTTAAAATGGACGTACGGACATTTTTGTAATGATTATAGAGTTGCTACGCTTTCTAAATCGTACCTAACTACTAAAGGAATCACCATGCAAAATTTTAAATCGATAGGACAATTCTAACATG